>BLKR01006360.1:0-59027 GCA_011170035.1 Teleogryllus occipitalis
ATCTATCGCCGCCCAAAGTACGTTTTTTAAACATTTCGGTTTCCAAATAGTAGAACCGAAATATTGTTTTAAAATATTAAAGAAGACTAATACCTTGTCCTAAATAGCAATTTTCATTTAAGAATTTGGAGTCGTCTTTAAGAAAACGGTGTTCAGCCTTACTGTAAACACAAAATTTGACGCTCTTTTTCACAGGAATCTATTGAGTTTTCGAAAAACTTCATTTGAAGTAATTTGAAAAACGTCCACTCCCAAATTCAATAATATCTACAAATCCATTGAAATTTGCTTTTTTAACGGCGTAAGAGATATTTCAAATAAATGACATTTGTGTAATTTTTGAAAAAAAAAGAATACTCGAAAATTAACTTTATGTCATATTAAACAGTGGAATTAGCACTATCCATTGCAGAAATTTGAAGAAAAAATTAGGAGAAATTTTTGAGAAAATGGCGTATTAGCGTTTTTGAAAATTCGGAATCTTGAACTCACTTTTACAGAAAACAGTTGAGTTGTAGAGAAACTTTATTTGAAATTATTTAAAGCACATGTACTCATAAATCTAATAGCGCGACGAAATCGCCTCTAACGCAAATATTGCCGATGTGAGAGACAAATCAAAAAAATACATTTTTGTAATTTTTGAAAAAACAAAAGAATAAAGCACTATGACGTTTATGTCATCGGATGGAGTTGGTTGGGTTCTAACTCTACCAAAAATTTAAAGAAAAAATTTGGAGCCGTTTTTGAGAAAATCATGTTTTTGTACTTTTTTAAACTTGCAAATGTTGCACGCTCTATTGTACAACTACCAAAATTTTTAAAAAAGTCTGCATGACCTACATGAAAGAACTATTTATGGATAATAAATTTAATTTGAAGGGAAAATCTGTGTCTTCAATTTTAGTTGTAGGAAGACTAGGAGTTGTTTATATTCGACGGACGGACGGACGTTTGGAAAAAAACTATTTTTTCGGTATCAGGTAACCCCGAAACGTGTATTTTCGTTGAAATCTCGAAATCAATTTTCCGCAGCATTACGTTACTTTCTCTATATTTCGTATATTGCTCCTCTATATATATGTATGTATAGGAGAAAGTAAAATGAATCGCCGAAACGTATGTAAGCACATAACCTTCGAACGACTGTTCTAAATTGGATAATTCTGTGTGTGTGTGTGTGTGTTCGTTATTGTCAGAAGTTGGTCTGTATAAAAGGTGTATAAAATGTTCAAAAAACCGAACACAATTTTAAAAAATCTCATATGAAACGTGAATGAATGAGACAACAGAGTGTGAGAGATCTTCAATATATTAACAAATTATGAAAAGAGGAAAAGGGAGAGGAGAAGAGAAAAGGGAGACAAGCGCTAACTTCCCGACCGGTCTCCCGGCATGTGTGGTAGTGTAGCACACGTTAGTGTGAGTGTAAGGAAGGAGTGAGGGTAGGTGACGGGACGAAAGATCTCGCATGGTCCGTGGCCAGTTTGTTAGGGTACTGTTTCAGCACTCACCTGATGTTGATCGGAGAAACCACGGAAAACTACCGATCGGAGCAGCCGGCCTCTAGAATTCTCCTCCAGACGGCGTCTGAATTCGAACTAGCTGAAAAGCTCTTGTCGAAAATCTTACAACCGTCAGGACTCGAAACTAGGACCTCCTGGTCAGAGATATCAATTGAATTTTCCGTGGGTTCTCTGATCAACGGGCCACGGTCAGTTCTCGATCTTTCCTTCCTCTTCCTTGTACTATCCTCGACCCTAACTTACACACACTTACTCTAACATGCACTACACTACCTCACGTGCCGAAAAGTCTTAGAGCTTGTCCCGGCTGGGGCGGTGCCTCGATGGGAGATACCTGGTTGAGGGAAACCCCGCTAGGCGACAGTAGATCGGCGCCGAACCTCACCATCCAACGGGGGAAGACCACCACTACCTCCCGAAAAGGAAAAGAATGCACTACACGAACGGGACTACTCCGGGAAAAAACATGCACTACACTATCACACTTGTCCAGAGACCAGTCGGGCGCTGGAGACCAGTCGGGCGCAGAGACCAGTCGGGCTACAATGGGGCGTTGCCACTCTGGTGGGAGATACTTGGTTAGGGAAAACCCGTAAATCGACGTATTTCGGTTCGGCATCTCACCACGACCTCCAGTAGTGCAGGTGAGGATAGCCCAAGGAAGAGGAAGGAGAGATCGTGCGAAGTCTGTGACCCGTTTGTTAGGGCGCTGTTCCGACATTCGGCTGGTGTTGATCGGAGAAACCACCGAAACTACCGATCGGAGTAGCCGGCCACTAGAATTCTTCTCTAGACAGCAGCGGAACTCGACCCAGCTGTTAAGCTGGTGTCCAAAATCCTACCACCGATCCTTGAGGTTTCGAACCCTAGGATCTCTTCGGTCATAGGCACAGCAGTGTCTACTTTTGCAATTTTCGGAAATTCAGAGGTAAACGAAAATGAGACCAGCACTATTCTTTTAAGCATCCCTTGTTCTATACCCGTGGGGAAAGTGAAGAATAATAAATACAAGTACTTGTATTGGAGCGGTTTGTAGGAAAATCTAATTTGCATTAACATTAAGCAGGAATTGCGCGAAAATTACTGTTTTTTCAATAAATTGTACATATCCTCTTTTAAAGATCTGATTTTTAGAAGTCATTTTTAAGAAAAAATATCTTATCTTTAAATATGTGGTTTTGCGATGTTAATCGTTTGCAATTTTCGAAAACCTAATGTTCTCCGGAAAATGGGACTAACGCCAATTTCTTTACCGTTCATTTGTACACACTAGAAGAAACTTAATAAAAAAGAAGCCGTTTTTGAGAATATAATTTCTTCTTAATTTGCGTAGTTTCACGCAAAATTACGCGAAAAGTACCGATATTTTCGAAAAATGTGCATGATCTCAAGGTGTCTTTAATGATCAAATCTTTATCTTCAATGTTTTAGTGGTAGGAAGGCGCCGACATCTTTTGAATAAGGGATTTCAACGAAATTGAGACCAGCGCCAATCTTTTAAGAGTTGTTTACACTATCCGAGAGCGAAGTTTAATAAAAAAAAATTGGAGCCATTTTTGAGAAAATTTTGAAAAGATGTTTGAGGGTTTTGGAAAGTACCTACAGAAATTAAATATCCGTTTCAAACTCATTGGACCTCAAATTCCTTTAAATCTATTGAGGAATATCAATTCCGGAAAAAATCGGCTGAACGACTTTCGAGCAAGCGTGATGCAAGCTTTGAAGCAAGATGGACGGACAAACTTTTGGCATCAATGGATTTTTCGCTGTTAAGGACCCACAAAAGATGAGTTCTGACTACACAACGTGCTAGAGTAAGTTATTTTTCATAAATAGAAACAATTATCCACCTTTTGCGGTACCAGGGTCAGGCAGTAAGTTTTTCTGCCGAACCTGTAATTATGCAATAAAACATAATGTTATAAACTAGTTGCATAATACTATATTATTACATTATATATTCAATGTTTTATCCAATTTTTTGATCAATTACCAAAAATGTAAAGGACCAATCTTTTGTTTGCCCAAGGGCCTGTCTTTTTAGTCTGGTCCCAATCATGTATATTGGGGTTGTCAGGATTTGGAATAGGGGTAGAATTTAACAATATTTTCACAATTGGTAAAAAAATCCAGTCTTTTTTCAAAAATTCAATTCTCTGTCAAAATTTTCTTTCAGAGAAATATTTGTACATTAGTAATATCATTATTTGTATGTCTTACCATAGTAGAAGCTCTGTATATCTTTCATCTATGGCCACAAATAATTGTTTCTTTAAATAATTTGTAACATTTCCTTTCTTGCCCTGAGCAATGAGCTCAGTTTATTAGGTCAGATATCCAGTGTGTTCATGAACATTGCAAAAATATCATTATTTTATCATCATGTGAACAACAAGGTAAGAAGCTAGGACAGAAGCAAAACAAAACCTAGGTCTAAATAATGTTAAAATTTACTATTTGTCCAATGTTATTAAGAAGGTGGATACCATTAAAATGTTATACCTCTCCCTTATATGTTCTGATTTGCAAGCTGTAATGAAATCAAAAATATTAGACTCCCAAATAGTCATTAAAAAAATTTAAGGTATACTCATTTCCTTAGTATTAGAGATCTATTCTTCACTGAGTAGATGTTCCCTGACTAAAGAATGGCAAGTGATGTATACACTAATATACATTATCACTTGTGTATCTATTGTTACCAAGGAAGTTTTAAGAAAAATGTTAACTGAAATATATTAGAAATTTAAAACAAAGACAAAAATTTAAGCTGATTGTTTTCTAGTAAGGGAATAGATTGATTCAGTCAAACCAAAAGACTCATTGTTCTGTTTACTTTTATGCCATGAATTTCATAATTTAATTTTCATTTATTACTTACAAATTTGATAGTTAAAAAAGATCTTGTGATGTTTTTGTCTAAAATAGTTGTTGTAACAAATAATTGAACATAATGTTATTGATATATAAACAAATTGCTCATAAAGAAACAACACTCCCTCTCCCCCCTCCCACTATCACAATAATGGTTTTAGTCCTATTTCCCAACAATTTTCACAATAAATGCTACAAATGGTTCCTGAATAAAATGTATTACTTGAAATAAAAATCTTTTTAATTATATTAGACTTGTGAATCCAAATTAGAAAATAAATTAAAGGGCGAGTTTTCACTCATTAATTGCGTTTATTTTATGAAACTGAAGAAGGTATAGGGTCAGTTGGGGTTAATATGATACAACAGAAAATTGGGGCAGGAACAGGTATTACTTATTTTTTCAGTCAAAAATGTTTCCGCCTTAATAGAAAACTTTTACTCCATTATTTTTTAGGACAAGATATTTTTGAAAATAGGTAATCATTCAGGAAGAATTAGTCTTTTTATCTGTGTTAAAAGAATGCAATGATATTCATCGTGTCATGATATATAGAGCCTCAAGTTGGTGGGGCTAATGTGATATGGGTGTTGGGGCTATTTTGATATGTTAAAAATTAACACGCATACAACTGGAAGGGCTTTTTTTTTAATGTTTAATATTACATAAAGAAGAAGTCATCAAGTTAGAAAATTTGAGATTTTGCACTACATTGGCAAAGTCATAAGCATTGAAGATTGTGCACTGCTGGTGAAATTTCCAATATTCAAAGACAAATGTGAAAACAATTTTTTCTTGGAAGGAGCCAGAAGTTATTTCACTTGTTGAAAGAAAAGACATGGTGGGAAAAATAGGAACCTGAACTTGGACGAAGGGGGAGTTGTTTTTTAACACATCTTTCACCAATTTCAATATTCAATAATTTTTGTAAGTACGTTACCTTTCTTGTTATTACACTTCGATGTATGAACCATTTTTTTGGATAATTTCTTATATTAATACTAAATTAAACAGTGTTTTTTAAACTTTATTTTAAGGCTTCCTTTTTGAACTTTCGGACTGATCGGAAACAATGTCTTATAACTCGGACATAGCACTGTTCAAATATTGTACCCTAGTGTGTCTCACTTTAGCCCGCTCCTTGTTCCTAAATAAAAATTCATTGCAATATCATGTTGTATCACTTAAGCCCCACCAATGTAGAGTATTAGCGCCATGAGGCGGGGCTAATTTGATACGGTTTTCAATTTTTTTTAACGTGGTAAGTTTTATGTTATTTTTCACTTCATATATATCTTTAGCAGCAAAATCCACATATTCAGTGTTTTACAAGTGGTTTCTACAAATGATATGGAAGATAAAATGAAAAGTTTACATTTCTGTATCATAATAGCTCCGATTGACCCTAATTTGTGTAAGGAACATGTTCATAAGAGGAAGGATTAACTTATTCTTAAATTTCTGAAAACACGAAAGATCATTGGGATAGTCTTCATAAAGATTTATTTTATATAATTAGCACATAGGAAACACGAGTATAAAATGTTTATGTCCCTAAATAAAATTCAATCTCTGTTCATTTGTGATATGGCTGATCATGATATTTTAATGTAAGTTATACTCCAGAATCTAAACAATTGTTCCACAAAATTAAATACAATATTTTAAAAATACTTTCAAGGAATTTCATACATTATCATATTAAAATGTAAATAATTGAATCGGGTTCATAGAAAATGAAGTAGAAGACAAACTGAACAAGGAATATGTCAAGTTTGTTTTCAGATAAGTGCAAGGTTTAATTCTTATTTTTATCTGAACTCAAGACAGTCCCATGGTTAGGCAAAATATTTTAAATTTAGAGTTTAAATACTTCACCAACATACTTTGTAAATAAGTATTTAAATACATACTCAAACCAATTAGGTATTGATATGCTAAATACATATGTATTAAAAATAGGTTCTTGAAATACTGAATGTATCATAAATACAAGTGTATTATATCTTTTTTATAACTGTATATTGTAATTATCATTTACAATAAATTATTAATTGAGTCACAAATTTCTGAAGAATAACTAATTATAATATTAATGATTTCTTAATGCAATTTAAGAAAAAAAATCAATGAAAGTATACAAAAATATTTCAGGTATATCTGGATTATTTGTTCCATGAACTTGGAATTAAAGTAAAAATAAGGATGACAAATGTTATTCTTAAAATACATTAAGTAATGCTTTCCCCCCCCCTTTTTTTTCTCAATATTCCTGTTTTATGTATTTAAATATACCTCCAAAATTCATGTCCAAAAAACTGAAAAATACAAAATATTATTGAAATACGTGTTTCACATACATATTTCATATAAGTAAATACAGCCCAGCCGTGGACAGCTTTTTGACATCCTTATGCATATTCTTCCTAGATTTCAGTTAATCTAGAACATATAATATTCAAACATTGCATATTATAGTTGCAAAAATGTTAAGAATAATGTAATTAATAAAACATTAAATGTAAAATTTTCATAAGTCTGAACACATTAAATAAACAATATATCATATAAGTTTATAGAAATAAATAAAATAAAATTTAATAATAAAATAATATATGCACTGAACATTACAATGTAATTCAAGTTGTGAATATGACAATTACAATAACAGTGATACATAGAAGGCTCCCACCGAGGACCAAAAGTGATTTTACATATTTTTTGTCCCAGTATTTTGTCATTGTAGGTTCCTCCACACATCCCAAGACACTGATGTTATTAATGTCAATATTTCCATCCTGCGCATTATCTTCCTCTGGCTTAATAGGATGAGAAACTGATTCGCTTGTCTGTAAATGAAATATTGTTTCACATTGAAATACTATCAGTTATCTGAATGTTATATTTAAAAATTATGTTAAAAAAGCATGATTTTATAATTGAAGAAAAATCTTACAGCATTAGTTGTCATTTCCACCTCGTTCAAGGTCTCAGAGTTGTGATTTCCAAAGAGAGCAGAAACAACACTCTCTGAGGATATAAAATCCTCTGCAGTCTCCTCTGAGTATTCAATCATGCTATCATCATATACTTGCTGGAACAATGGCTACAATACATTGTGCCCAGAAAAGAATTAGAATGACACATTCACGTGATATTTCATGGTTTTCACACTTCGTACTCATAAAATACTTTAAAGTGAAGTATTTAATACGAAAATATTATAACAGACAAAAATACGAGCAACAATATAAATATTGGTTGCTACATAAAGACAACCCACCTTTCTGGAGACGTATATTGAAATCAAAGTAAAGAGAGATGAAACAACATTGTACATATGGAAAATATTCAGAGTGGTGATGTATCTTTGCACAAAACAACGCACTGTCTGATACATCGTTCAATGCTCTCACCTTACGACAAATGAACTGAGCGCGCTCAAGAGGCTTTCACCTAGGGTTTTCAACTGCTCCGCTAGAGGTCTCAATGAAAAGCCGCGAAACTAACGAACCAATGGGAGGAAGGTGTGACGTAGTGAAATTGAATATTTATCAAACTCTTTTTTTACTAATGTCGGCGCTCCGATGAACTACGGATGCGACATGTATGCCAATATTATTTCTAAAATAGAAAATAGTATTAGTTTTAATACAAACATCATTTTTGTAGTTTTAAATTGATTTACATTAAAGGAATGCATTATGCTGGATGTTTGAAAGTTTTGATATTTCTTTAGAATGGTGAAGTTTTACAAAACAATTTTGTAAAAGTTAAAATATGAAATAATATCTGATGATATTCCAGTGTCCCATACCAGTTTCTGTTTTTGAACGACACTAACGCTGTACCACCTTCATCGAACAGACTCTCGCGTCTCACCCGATGAATCCGATACTCTGGTATTTTTCACGCGGCGAGGCAGTCAACGCAGGCGCGGTAAACGTAGGGCCTCCCCCATTTTCCTGTATCCCTCTACGGCGAACTGAGGAAGCGCTAACCTTTTAAGATGACCCTGGGCTCTCAGTATCAGATTTTCAGGTCAAGTTCAATAGTCCTACTTCGCTTGGCCAGTTAAATAGTTATAAATGAATAAACAAGACCATTGTCAAATTATTTTAATTTATTTATTTTAATTTATTATTTATTTAAATTATTTTATAAATTAATTTAATTTATTTATGTACTACTTACCGTCAAAAACAGTAAAGACTATGTGACGTATGGGGAGAAGTATAATTTGCACGCGTTGGGAATAATTTTGGTAATCTTCCTTCTATTTTCAACGCAGATGTTTTCCAAACTATGTTTTGCAAGTAGACAATACAAATGGATCAAAAATATATAATCAGGGTTGGGCAGTATTTAAATACTTGTATTTGAAATATGTATTTGAAATATGTATTTGAAATACGTATTTTAAATACATTTTGTATTTGAATAACTATTTTTGAGCTTTTTGGACATGTATTTTAGAAATGTATTTAAATACATAAAATATGTGTATTTAAAAAAGGAAATACTTAAAATACTTCAAATAAAGATTAAGATAACGAGGATAGTTTCTTTTTGTTTGATTCTGCTAGTGAATGAACCTCATTGAAACAAAAATAAAAGGCCCTTTCAGCTGTTGAATTTGAATTCTCTTCATTTTAATTTATAAATCAAAATCAGTAAAAATGCTGGACAATTTTCCCACGACAAAAAATTCGTTTATACCTTTATAACACCGCGTCAGTTGAACGACCAATCTCCTTTGCATGTTTAATACATTCGCCAAATAGGGGTTTATTTTCTGATGATTTGTTTGAAAAACTGGTCACTTTAAAAGGAAATTCCGCTTAATTGAATACAACTGATAAGTTATTATTCAGAAATTTCTGATTGTCAATTAGTTAATTTTTGTAATTGACAATTACAATAAATTGTTGCAATAAAAAGTAATAACAAAAAATATTGTATTTACTGGATTTATAGTATTTGAAGAATTTTAAATAGTATATATTTAGCTAATCAAAACCTAATATATTTTGAGTATGTACTTCGATCAACACCAGACGAATGCCGGAGCAGTACCCTATCAAACGGGCCACGGACCGCGCGCGATCTGTCCTTCCTATTCCTTGTCCTATCCTCTCCCTTTAAACACACACACTAACATGCACCACACTAGCACATATTCCGGGAGACTGGCTGGGAGCTTAGAGCTCGTCCCGGCTGGGGCGGTGCCTCGCTGGTGGGAGAGTCCTGGTTAGGGGGGAAACCCCACTAGCCGACGGTAGGTCGGCGCCGGATCTCGCCATCCGGCGGGGAAAGATCACCGCCATCTCCCGAGAAAAGAACATGCACTACACTAACGGGATTAATGACCAAAGTAGTTGACGCGCCCGGAAACACGGAAAAATCAATCAATCGAGTATGTATTTAAATACTTATTTACGAAATATTTTGGCGAATTATTATGTACTAAACTTAAGATATTTTGCCCAATCATATATATATATATATATATATATATATATATATATATATATATATATATATATATATATATATATATATATATATAAACACTTGTAATAAATATGTTGTTGAACACAGATTTTGTAATATTCTACAAATATATTAGAGTATTAGTTTATATCACCACGAAAGAAAGACAACAGCCATTATTATTAATTGTGGCGGTGATCTTCCTCCACTGAATGGCAAGATTGGCGCCGACCTACAAGTCGGTTTACGGGGTTATCTCCAAACAAGTATATCTCACCAGCGGGGTACCGACTCAGCCGGAACAAGCTCTAAACTCCAGACATGTGTGGTAGTGTAGTGCGTGTGCGTGTGTGTGTGTGTGTGTGTGTAAGGGGTGAGGATAAGACAAGAAATAGGAAGGAAAGATCACGCGGGGTACTGCTGGGTACTGCTCCGGCATTCGTCTGTTGATCAGAGAAATCACGCGCAACTAGCGATCAGGACAGGCGGCTAGAATTTTCGTCCAGACAGCGGTTGAATTCGATCTAGCTATGTAGCTAGTCGAAAATCCTGTCGCAGTCTGGACTCGAACCCAAGGATCTCCTGTTCAGAGGCTCTGCGGTGATATCAGTTCATGCCCTGAGCTACTTAAGCCGGCACAAAACGCAAGAGGCTCGATAAAAAATATACATCGTACATTTTTGAAAATTCAGTTTTAAGTGAAAATGGCTTTCTGCCATTGAATTCAGTATATTTGTTCTCTTTGTTCAACAAGTTTAAAGGAAAAAGGGCAGTATTTTAACCCGAGCTCTAAGATTTACGGAAGGAAGGAAGAGTTACGGGCTCAACTAGGATTATAATATAGCTGAATGTTTACAATCGATATGTGAAAACACGTGCTGTTGCGGCACTACTAGTTAAAATATGCAATTATCTCTAAACGCCTCTTCCATTCCTCCGTTTGCAGACATTTTCATATTATTGCTTCTCACGAAAGCTCTAAAGACTTTTCAGGCAAAATTAGCACGGCAAATTCTCCTTCTTTTAAAATACTAGGGAAGGTAATAAGAAATCTCAAGGAAGATAATTAAATATTAGAATCAAAGTTTTACATTTTGTATGAAGATTGAAATTTCTTCAATTATTCTCTCAATAACAACAATCTATCACACCAATACTCTGAAACGACACTCATTGCAACTAACGATACACACGTGTATAACATACATACGAGCATCCTTACACATGTGTGTGTACTTTTGCAACTAATCAATAATTTAAATCAAAATTTGTTAAAAATGAAATATTGATTAGAAGACAGAAAATTTAACGGAACTACATTCATTACAGAGAACTTTAATCCACGTGTTATCTCCCCCAGGAAATTCTTTTTCTCCCTTGCGAAGAAAACTTTATTTATATCGTGAAATAATTTTATGAAAATTTACAAGAAAGTATTGGTAAGATTTATTATCAACTTTGGATATATGTATATATATATATATATATATATATATATATATATATATATATATATATAATTACTTTCTCGTATACGTACGTATATACGGAGCATATGCGGGGTATATACGTAGTATAGAGAAAGTTATATAATGCTGCGGAAAATCCATTTCGAGATTTCAACGGAAATACACGTCGTGGGGTCCCCTTATACCGAAAAAGTGGATTTTCAAAACGTCCGTCCGTCTGCCTCTCCGTCTGTGAACACCACTCACGCTAAACAATACGTAGGAGTTTTCCAAAGTAAATATTCCCCTGCCAAGAGCTGGCAAGAGGATGGGGCAAGACCGCAAGGCCAGGCCACTCCAAGGTAATTAGAAAACTTTACTACGGGAAAGTCTGTGCCATTCTGTAGCACCACTATTTCTAATTGGAAGACTTCATTCACAATTATTTAAATAAGTCCCTTGATATCTAAATAACTATTAATTACGCAATGTCACAGGAAAACATTATTAGAAGACTAGATTCTGCCTGAATGGTTTGCTGTCTTCCGTTTCTTGTACGAAAGGTTTGTAGCCAGTGGCGACTCGTGACTTCCCTGGCGGGGCCAGGCAAACCATCACAAATAAGTCTATTGTCTTAACATTATTAATGTAATTAAAATTTGTACTATAAATTAAAATAATAAGTCTCCCAAAAATCGAAGGCGAGACATTTATTGGGGTATTGATTTACTGATATATTGATTCGTATGTCGTTAACGGAATCACGGTATGTAAACCTCCAAAAGGACAGGGCGTTCGTTTTTTTCTGGTCATCAACCAGCATGAATTTGAAGTCGCTCGACTCACGGGCATCTAACCAAATAATATTACGTATATTTTTTTAAGTCTTGTCAAGAAAACCGAATACGGACATAAATCCATTTTGCTCATCTCACAGCCAACAGAACTGCAACGTGTGTTTTGCAAAAGGCACCCCACAAACTATCCTTTCGCCAGTGAGGGCGCGCTACATCTGGCCCCAACTGCTGCTATAAATAGCTTTCAGTTCTCGCGAGGAAAACAGAAGGGCGATGACCTTGACAACGTTGCAGTTACTGCTTTAGAGCCATCAAATACCCGACCCTTAGGAGAAAATACTAGCGCTACCTTTCAGTGCGACAAGTAACTATGTCCGTTATTCTTCGGAGTTACACTTCGATTAAAACATTAAGTACGTTGACACTTGATCAGCTGTGACGCTGTCGGAGCTTAAACGTCACTATAGTTACGTCACTATGGTAACTTTCAAGTTCCCGATTAGATGTCAGTGTCACAGCTGATCAAGTGTCAACGTTCTTCATATTTTAATCGAAGTAAAGGTACGACTGGTCACGACTTTTAGGAAGTCGTGAATTTGGGTCGGAATAGTAATGCAAACGCTTGGCCCTTCTTTACGAATAAACAATTCCAATTATAGCCTATCATTTGCCACTCAGAGCAGACACTATATCAACACATTAAATTGTGGTGGGGCCCTGCTTCTTGCCCTTTAGGACCAGCCGCCATTGATCGTAGCGTGAAATACTTGTGTCGTTCCTAACATGAATTTTCTGTCTTGGAAGATTTGATCTTGAGGTTTTTAATATTCTTGATCAAATGCATACCCATTTCCGTTGACCTTGTTTCATCACACAAAGTTTAGCACAATTAATTTCCTGTATTGCTAATATCTCCTGATGACATTCTTTATACAGTGCACTTTTTCCTGTTCTCCTGTATCATTCTCATATTTCACCATTGTATTTTGTCTGAATTTCCTTGACCTTGTGGTATCGAATGCATTTCCGGCAGTGAACAAAAGTCGGTTTTCCTATAATGCAGTTAAGCGTCACCTGCCAAGATACGATAACCGCTGAGGAAACTTCTGATTTCACGTCTTACATATATTTATTAAATACTTAAACATGACCGGACATACCACACTTTTTACGAAACTAATAGGGATAATTGCAGAGACGGTGCTTACGTGAATATGTCGATTGGTCGATGTTAAAATAAAAGTGTACATCGCTTTCACGTATTTTTTAAACAAAATTCTCTTTGGTGCACTAAATATTCACTTATATTTTTGCTTTCTTTTCCTTGACGTGCCTATTCAGTTAGGGAGGATTGGTCGATATTATATAAATTTACGTATAAAGGAAAATAACAAAACACTGAAACTCATTTAAACATCTCCGCCCATATCCAGTTCCCAATCAATCAGAATTTTTTATTTTTTTTTATTTTTTATTTTTTTATTTTTATTTTTTTATATTTATTGAAACTGTATACCAGGCTTTACCTATTACAGTTGCCGACAGTAGGTGCGGCCATTTACATAGTAAAACTTAGAATTTTTTGTTACAATGGTTGGTAGACAATGTCATTTACATAATGGCAGTCTCTTGTTTTCATGATAAAAATTTTGTAAACAAAAGTCTACCTAGTAATTCTTATGAACAAGAAAACTCTTTAGACTTCATAAATATTACAAAAAGAATTTAAATACTTTAATTATATTACAAAGGAATATGAAAAAGGCATGTTGGCCACAGCTCAACATTTACAAGCTCTTCATAAATCTCTTTCATGACACATAGTAGCAAAGTCTGATTCAGCACACCAAAAGATGTTGTTAAAATGACATGTTTGTGAAGCTCTGAGTACATTCCAGAAAGAACTTACCTTTGAACATATTTGCAGAAAAAATTTTCTTAGATAAAAAAAAAAATTCAATCCTCAATTACAAATCATTTACCAATCTTCAACAAAAGCATTAGTACATAAATTGACGAATTTATCAATATACACTATAAAGGCAAGTTTTCAGTAGAGAGTTATAGTGGAAAACTTTCACACGGCTCTTAAATGCTACATTATCACTCATTGTATTTACCTTACAGCAATTCACAAACTTCCATAAACTCGATCAATCATTAGGTTTTTTTTTATTATAGAATACTATATAATACTAATAGTCAATAATAAAATTCATTATAAATATTAATGTTCACTATTATGGCAAGTTTTTTTGGTACAGAACTATTTTAGGAACATTTCACATGGCTCCCAAATGCTCAAAACAATATAATCTAAGCACATACAATTGTCTCAAATTTTAACATTAATTTCTAGAGCAGGTATGATAAAAGTACATTTCAACACATTAGGACAACGTTCAGAACTACTTTTACCTAAAAATATACTGATGTACAATTAAGACATGGAACTCCTAACAGTTGCATACCACAGTATGTTTCACATTGAAGGATTTAAATCATGGATGACTCAGTAAATCTATGATGCTAATTTTTTCACCGAAATAGTGAATGGGGAAACAAGTTTCATTAGATGGGGCAACATAGATTTGTTCTAATTTATAATGACTTGAAACATTAGGCAACCAATTATATATTTAATTTAACATACAGTCATTTTCAACAACCAATTCTGATTTATTTGAGAATATATATAAAAAACTCCTTTGTTCTTGAGTCGTTTCATAAAGAGAATTTAGAAAGTCTCTTAATAAATTCTATTATTCTGAAGGAAATGCTATTCTGAAACACAAACGAACGTAACTTAAGGCTAGAATTAATAAATTGAACAAAGAACGCACTTCTTCTGGACTTTCAGTATTAAGAATCGATATAAGATTGTTATCTTTTATAAATGTATTTCTCAGGTTATCGTACTGGGGGCATAGCTTTATTATATGTTCTAATGTTTCATACTGTTGTAAGTTACATAGCTGGCATCTCTCCATTTCTATAATTTTGTACAGTATATCATTACAACTTAAGAGAACTATGTTAAGGCCAGCCATTCTCAACTGTGCTAGTATCCGAATTTGTGCCAAGGGTAGAGGAAACATTAAGTACGGTTGACAGGTTAGAATTTTAGTAACTTTTAGCATTTTATATAAGGGGCTGTATTGTGAGTTTGGCATCCTCATAACATCATTGTCGAATATTAGTTTTGCAAAGTCTATAACCAATTTCGGAGAGGCTATTTCAATCAAGTTTGAATTTTCCAGTTCTATTTTTAAACTGGAATCAATAGTTTCAAGGTTTTTTTAAAAATTTGTATACCAGTTGTATTTGTTTAATTTATTTTCTTTACTGTCTAATTCTTTTAGCAATCTGTAGCATCTTTTTGGGTATCTGTTTTCTGACATGTTTAATAATTTAATCCAATATTTTATCGTTCTTTGAATTATCAGCCTACTTAAAGCTAAGGATCCTGTTTCCATTCTTAGTATGTAGCCTGGAGTAGATTTTGGAAGTCTTAACAAAAGTTTGAAGATGTTTGCTTGTAACTTTTCTGCAGTTTCTTTATGTCATAGTCCCCATATTGTTGATGCACACAAAATCAATCAGAAATATTTGAGTTGTTTCTAATGGATTTAATATTAACCAGTATTTCAGATTTTATCTTTCTTGTCGTTACAATAAGACTTAAACATAGTGATAAGTGGTTTCAAAAAGGAAATCGAAAGTAATATTTTAAATTTAATGAAACTTTAAAATTAAATTGGCCCATTGCAAGCACCAAGGGAGTTTATCAATGATATTCCTGTAAGCTACCATCAGAGTTAGGTCCAAAAGTATCTGGTGACTAGTTCTGTTGCTTACTTCTCTAGAGTTGATAGATATTGTTATAATCTTATGGTCAAATATTGGTGAATCATTCTGTTTGCTCTAAATAGGTCAGAATGTTATGTCCTACTCAATAAAATCATTTGATACGTATTACTGACACATCAAAGTCATGCTGATCATGTGAAGAATAGATACTTTTTAAACTTTTCGAAATTATTTTTATATTTTTACAGACAATTAGTTATTATGTATTTATTTATTTACTGTACTAATCCATCCAAAAACCTAGAACCTGTAGAAATACCAGTAATGTTATAAATAAGAAAAGAATTCATACAATATGGGGTTCTACAGAACAACTTTCAAAATTAAGTTCACTATATTATCAACAATTTACCACTTGTTTTATTTATCTTATGGCACGTACACATGGGTTACAATACAAATAATACATCCTAAATATTATAGGAGATCATAACAATAAAAATAGTCATTCTTCCGTTTAGAGTCCTTCAGGTCAGTCCTTAAAGGGGTTCATCTAGCCCTTCAATTCTTTCAATTGTTGTCGGTGTGAGATATAGTAAATCTGACGAATCTCCACGCTGTTCCTTCACATCTCCCCAACAAGTGACGAATCTGGGGGCATCACACTCAGTCTGGAGACGGTACTACGCCTCATTTGAAGAAGGAAGCCGCGCATCTTCCATGTCCAGTACGTATGCGGTGTGCCGTCTTCTATATATTGCCAGGCATACCAAAGACCGAAGAGTTTTGGCTTGTGATAAGAAAATTATTGATTGTAAGTAGTGTGTTAGAAGTCCCATTGCCCATTCTCCTCGGATTCGGAAATTGCTCTGTACGCGAAGAAATCGTATAGAATTCTCAAGAATTCTGTTGAGAACATTTGTTGAATCAATAAATATTATTTGAAATTAGTACCATTTGAATGATATTAAAATCGATCAAATCGGCGAAAAATGCTTTAAAAATGACGAAAAAGGTAAGAAATGACCTACTAGTCAAAATCAGAAATGCGAAAAAAATAATGTAAAAATGGGTCATTTCCTTTTATCATAACATCAAATTAATGTCTATTCTAAAAGGAATGTGAACTAAGCTATAGCTAAAGTGAAAAGTTAAAAAAAAAAAAATGACATTTCCGCCAGTAAAATCCGCCACCTAGTGATCACTAGGAGGCCGATTTTGATGACCTATAACATCGCCAAAAATGATCTATAAAATGTTTTTACAATTACCTAAAAACAAAGAAATATGACCAAAAAAATCGAATGGCTTTACTATTAAAATTTAATGACTATACTAAAATTGCTCTAATCTAAAAAAAAAATATTTCGTTAAAATTTGCCCCCTAGTGATCACAAAACATATCTTTGCTGATGGCACTAATGTACGAAGTCCAGAACAGGATCATTGGTTGAAGAAACACAAATAATATTACAAAAATTTAACTTCTGATAATCACAAAATTAATAGTAAATATAGAAAAATATCTTATACAATATTTAATCCTTTGTAGTGTTATACGAGAGTATTTAATTTCTTGTTCTTGAGCAGTGAACGTGGTACTTTTTGAAAAATCTTTTTGTATGGTTTCGCTCAGCAGCATTTTTGCTGCTGCACACGTCTAGTATAAACAATAAGTTTAATACGAATATAAGAAACTAGAGATAAGAACTAGAACTAGAGCAAGAAGAAACTAGTGGCACTACATAGTGGCCCAGACTTTCTCGTTTTAGTTTTCGATTATCTTTGGTTTGGCTAAGTATTCGGACTTGCCATATACTCTTGCCAGCTGCCATATATCCTTGCCCAAAGTATTGTTTTTGAAATTTTCTCAATTTTTCGGTTTCACTAGGACCTAGGACCGTAATATTACTTAAGAAATATTTAAAAAAGTAAAACCTCGTCCTAAATGGCAATTTTCATTAAAATAATTGCAGCCGTTTTTAAGAAAATGGTGTTTAAGTGTTACTGCAAATGCTAAAATTGAAGCTCCTTTTACAGAAAATGGTTGAGTTGTCGAAAAACTTAATTGGAAGTCATTCGAAGCACATTCACTTACAAATGCAATAGGTTTACAAATCGGTGGATGTGCATATCAACGTCGTGAGAGATATTAAAAAAAAATACATTTGTGTATTTAAAAAAAACGAAAGAATACAGCCAAATTAATTTTATATCATCTTAAACAATGCAATTATCACTGGCCTACGAAAAGTTTGTAGAAAAAATTTGCAGCCGTTTTTGAGAAAATGATGTTTAAGCATTTCTGGAAATGCAAAATTTGAGTTCGTTTTCGCAGAAAAATAATGAGTTTTCGAGAAAATTTATGTGGTATTTAAAGCACATGTATTCACAAATATAATAGTGTGAACAAAGCGCCATTAATGCAAATATGAACGATGTGGGAGACAAGTAAAAAATTACTTTAAGTAATTTTTGAAGAAAAAAAAGAATAGAGTAAAATGAAGTTTATGAGATTTCATAAAGTGCATTTAGCACTATTTGAAGCCGTTTTTGAGAAAATCTTGTTTTTGTTATTTTTTTTTAATTGCCCACATTACACGCAATAATGCGCGAAGACTACAACAATTTTCAAACAAAACTGTATATGAACTTATTGAAAGAAGTAACTACGGAGAAAAAATTTCATTTGGAAGAAAAATCTCTATCTTCAATTTCGGAATTGGGGAAGACGCTGAACAAAATTCAAATTTTCGTAATTTTCGAAAATTTAGAGTTAACAGTGAAAAACGGACCTATGCCAACTTTAAAAGTGTGTATTGTGTTCTCTATTGTGTCAAAAAATTAAAGAAAAAATTTGAAGCCATTTTTGAGAAAATTTTGAAAATGCCCCTGGGACTTCATGTAAAATAATTTTTATAAATATTTGAAAGAAAATTTTTCAAAATGAAAGCGTCTCGAGTCGAACTAGTCCGACGGGGAATATTCATTTTGGAAAAAAATTCTACATAAGGTTTAGGTGCTAGTGGTGTTCACAGACGAACGGACGGACGTTTTGCCGTCAATTGATTTTTCGGTGTCTAGGACAACCAAAACAGGGAATTCGACTACACAATGTGTTAGAGGATAATCTTGTAAATGTAGCACGCGAATGTATCCACTTTTCCTTAATTAGAGCCCTGGTGATGGTGTTCTTTTGCGGCCGAAAATCCGACGTTTTTCGGATAGCAATTCATAACTTTCTCTATACTACGTACTAATCTGTATGTACGTACGTATAGGAGAAAGAAACTAATGGTGCTACAGAATGGCACTGACATTCTCGTAGTAAATTTTTCTATATTCCTTCGTCTGGAATGGCATTACGGCCTTGCCCCCTCTTGCCAGCTGCCAACTGCCATCTATCACCGCACAAACTACATTTACTTCACATTTTCTCAGTTTTCCGGTTTCCTAACGGCAGAACCGAAATATTACATTACGAATATTCAAGAAATGTAAAACCTCGTTCTAATTAGCAATTTTCCCTGAAAAAATTAGAGTTGTTTTTAAGAAAATGGCGTTTAAGCGTTACTGTAAATACGAAATTTGAAGCTCTTTTTCACGAGAATCTATTGAGTTTTCGAAAAACGTTATTTGAACGCATTTGAAGCACATTCATTTACAAAAGCAATAGTATATACAAATGGCATTATGGCGTTTATGTCATCTTGAAGGGTACATTTCTTGCTATTCATACCGAATGTTAAAAGAAAAAGAATTGGAGCAGATTGTGAGAAAATCTTGTTTTTGTAATTTTTTAAAATTGCACACGTTGCACCCAATATTGCTCGAAAAATACTAAAATTCTCAAAAAATGCACAGGACCTTATTGAAAGAACTGATTATGCACTACAAGTTTCATTTGAAGGAAAAATCATTTGTAGGAAGAAGCTGAAAAAAATTCGAACTTTTGAAAACGTGGCTGTGAATTCAGACTCATGTCTCCTTTTTAAGTGTATATGTAATCTCACAAGATTTTGGTTGGTTGGTGATTCCGGACGCGTCAACAGCTTAGGTCATTAGTCCCGTAAGTGTAGTGCATGCTTTTTCCTCTGGAGATGGCGGTGATCTTCCCCCGCTGGATGACGAGATCCAGCTCCGACCTACCGTCGACTAGCGTGGTTTTCCCTAACCAGGAGTCTCCCACAAGCGCGGCATCGCCCCAGCCGGGACACGCTTTAAGTCCGCGACCGGTCTCCCGGCATGTGTAGTAGTGTAGAGCATGTTAGTGTAAGTGCGTGTATGTGTAAGAGGAAATGATAGGACAAGGAAGAGGAAGGAAAGAGGGTCCCCTGATACCGAAAAGATGTTTTTTCAAAAATGTCCATCCGTCTGTCCGTCCGTCCGTCCGTCTGTCCGTCTTGAACACCACTAGCGCCTAAATCATAGGTAGAATTTTTTCCAAAATGGATATGCTGCGATCGATCTAGCTCGATTCGAGCAACTGAGATTTTGCAAAACTCAGTTTAAAATTTGGGAGTACTTTACATGGAGCCTCAGGGACATTTCAAACTTTTCTCAAAAATTCCTCCAAATTGTTTTGAAAGAATAGATTTTTACTTTCTCGTATACATACGTATATACGGGAGTAATATATGTAGTATAAAGAAAGTTATGTAATGCTTCGGAAAATCGATTTCGAGTTTTCAACGGAAATAAACGTTTTGGGGTCCCCTGATACCGAAAATTGTTTTTTATTCAAAACGTCCGTCCGTTCCGTCTGTCCGTCTGTCCGTCTGTCCGTCTGTCCGTCTGTCCGTCTGTCCGTCTGTCCGTCTGTCCGTCTGTCCGTCTGTCCGTCTGTCCGTCTGTCCGTCTGTCCGTCTGTCCGTCTGTCCGTCTGTCCGTCTGTCCGTCTGTCCGTCTGTCCGTCTGTCCGTCTGTCCGTCTGTCCGTCTGTCCGTCTGTCCGTCTGTCCGTCTGTCGTCTGTCCGTCTGTCCGTCTGTCCGTCTGTCCGTCTGTCCCGTCTGTCCGTCTGTCCGTCTGTCCGTCTGTCCGTCTGTCCGTCTGTCCGTCTGTCCGTCTGTCCGTCTGTCCGTCTGTCCGTCTGTCCGTCTGTCCGTCTGTCCGTCTGTCCGTCTGTCCGTCTGTCCGTCTGTCCGTCTGTCCGTCTGTTCGTCTGTCCGTCTGTCCGTCTGTCCGTCTGTCCGTCTGTCCGTCTGTCCGTCTGTCCGTCTGTCCGTCCGTCTATCCGTCTGTCTGTCCGTGCGTCTGTCCGTCCGCCTGTGAACACTACTAGCGCCTAAACCACACGTACGATCTTTTACAAATTGATGATGCTCCTGTCCATCTGGCTCTAGTTAAAGCTTCGAGATTTTGAAAAATATTCTTTATAATTTGGGGGTACTTTACATGAAGCCACCGGACATCTTCACAATTTTCTCAAGAACGGCTTCAATTTTTTTCTTTAATTTTCTTATGAGATTAGAGCAAAATACGCTTAGAAAGGTGACAAAAGTCCGATTTGTACGGTTAACTCTGAATTTTCGAACATTGCCAAAGTTTGAATTTTTATCTTCCTACAAAAACAAAATTGAAGACACAGATTTTTCCTTCAAATGAAATTGTTAGTCCATTAATAGTTATTTCATTAAAGTCATGTAGAGTTTTTTGAAAAATTTAATAGATTTCGTCCAATAGAGCGTGAAATATTGGCATTTTTAAAAACTTACAAAACAAGAATTTCTCAAAATCTGCTCCAATTTTTTTTCTTTTAACATTCGGTATGAATAGCGAGAAATGTACCCTTCAAGATGTCATAAACGCCATAATGCTGTATTCTTTTCTTTTTTGTAAAATTACAAACATCTATTTTTTCACTTGTCTCTCCTGTCGTTAATATTTACATTAGCAGCGATTTGTTCACATGATTGCATATGTGAGTACATGCGCTGTAAATAATGTCATACAAAGTTTCTCGAAAACTCAACATATTTCTGCAAAAATGAGCTCAAAATTCCGCATTTTCAGGAACACACAAACTCTGTTTTCTCAAAAACAGCTCCAAATTATTTCTTCAGGCTTTTCTTACGGGTAGTGTTAATTGAACTGTTTAAGATGACATAAAAGTCATTTGGCTGTACTCTTTCGTTTTTTCAAAAATTATACAAATGTAATTCTTTTGACATATTTCTCACGCCGTTAGTACGCATATTTCCAGCAATTTGTAAACACCGTTGCATTTGTGAGTGAAAGTGATTCATATGACTTCTAATGAAATTTTTAGAAAACTCAAAAATTTTATGTTAAAAAGAGCTTGACATTTCGTATTTACGGTCACGCTTAAACGCCATTTTCGTAAAAACGACTCCAATAAAAAAAATGAAAATTGCCATTTACGATGAGGCTTTACTTTTCCTTAATATTCTTAAAGTAATATTGCGGTTCTACTATTAGGAAACCGAAAAATTGAGAAAACGTAAATGTACAAACAGCGATAGGTAGAGGATGCAGCATGACCGGCAGAAGGATGGAACATGGCCGTAAAACCAGGACACACACAAAGTAACTTAGAAAACGTTTCTACGAGAAAGTCTGCACCATTCTGTCGCACCACTTGTTTGTTCTTGAGCAGTGAGCGTGGTACGTTTTGAAAAACCCTTTTGTATGGTTTCGCTCGGCGGCATTTGTGCTGCTGGATGACTATTAAAGAGAATAAATTTAATAAAAGAAGAAGTAAACGTTAAATGACTGTTCTGTTATGTTGTTTTTACTTTCTCGTATACATACGTATATACAGATTAATAGACGTGGTATAGAGAAGGCTATGTAATGCTGCGGAAAATCTATTTCGAGATTTCAACGGAAATACTCGTTTTGGGGTCCCCTGATACCGAAAAAGGGTTTTTTTCAAAACGTCCGTCCGTCAATCTGTCCCTCCGTGTGTGAACACTATTGACGCTTATGCCATCCGTACGATCTTTTCCAAATTGAAGAATCCCCTATCGATCTGGTTCTAGTTCACCAAATTTTTGGGAAGGATTAGAGCCCTACATTATTGAATTTGCGAGTAGAAGTTCTTCAAATTACTTAAAATGGAATTTTTCGAAAACTCAATAGATTCCTTAAAAACGCTTCAAATTTCGCATGTTCAGTAACGCTTAACGGCATTTTCTTAAATACGGATCCAAACCAATGAAAATTACTATTTTGGACAAGGTTTTAGCCTTTTTTAATATTCCCAACATATTATTTCGATTCTACTATTTGGAAATCGAAAACTTGAGAAAATGTGAAGAAAATGTAATTTGTGCGGCAATAGATGGCAGCTGGCAAAAGATGGGGAAAGGCCGTAATGCCAGTCCACACCAAGGAAATTAGAAAACTTTACTAAGAGAAAGTCTGCAGTCCAATTCTGTAGCACCTTTATTTTAGTCCTTCGGCCAGGGGCTCATCGCTCTGACTTCGCGGAGCGTAGTCACGCAATTCGACTTGCGATACCGGCTTATTTTTAATAACCGGGTCTCTCTATCATCCCAAATAATTAATCCTCCTAATTGAGGTTTAAATGGGGATGTTTTGCACTATTGTTATACTTTCTTGGAATTACTCACAACAGACCCAATAACAGGTATAGCACGATTGGCAGGGATTTTATTTGCATTTTTGTATAGAGTGGCTGTTTGTTTTAAAGTAGGCCTACATCAGGTAGTATGAGTCCACGAAAGAACTTTTGTGACAAACGAGTAGGAGGCGAAAAAGGAGGATAAGAGGAAGAGGGCCTTGCATGGCAATGTTGGTGCTTGATAACCCAGCTACTGAGGCGCTCTGGTGGCAAAAGGATTTACTATCGTCCGCGTTTAGAGAGAGAACGCTATCTACCAGATTAATAAAATAACATCTCGGAGGTGGCGCACTTCATAATTGCAAACCAAGCCTGCATAGCGATTCAAGGAAAGTAACTACAGAGTGTAGAATATTAAGCGCCCGTTTTGTTCAGCTCTCTTTTGTTAGTTGTGGTAGAAGTGAGCGGGGACGTGGGTTCCTATTTCGAATATACAAGAAACAAATCAGAACGCTTAACCCGAACGTGTGGCGAAATGTTTCTCTAACAGGATCTGTACTAAAAAAATAACGTGATATAAAACTACTGGTGCTAAAACAGCGCGTACTTTTTCGCCCTATTTTCCTCGCGAAATTACTCAAAAATATTCAAATTTTCGAAAAATTTAAACAAACGGCCCCCGGATCGCACGCGATCTTTCCTTCCTCTTCCTTGTCCTATACTCACCCATTACATACACACTTATACTAACATGCACTACACTATAGAGCGATTTTCCTAAGGATGAGCCAAAGTGACAGCTAGTGCTGGCAACATAACTGAAGGTTCTGTGGTCGTCGTGCCCTTGAGCCCATTAGAATCCCTTCCCGCATTCGTTCGTTTGCAGTTGGCTAACTTGTAAATGGCTTCGACTCTTCCTTCTGTGATATCGTCGGACAAAAATATAGTGCGCCACGAGAAATAATGGAAATTAGAAAGTGCAGTGTTACGTGCTCTTCTGTAAAAATTCTTTTTTCTATTAACATTACAATGTATTTACTTTTTGTGTGATAAATATTATGTTTATTTTAAAACCGAGACTTGAATGGGAGATGCGTACCGATGCGCGTGCTTCCGGCCTTTGTGCTGTGTGGCGAGCTCTGATTGAGAGCTTTCTATTTACATTCGTGGCAGTTTTCTTTTACTGATTGTGAGAGCATGTTAAGAGATTTTCCACCTACGTAAATAAATTTAAATATTTCCCGATCTGGCGTACGTGCATATATTTAAGCGAAACTCTTAGACTTCTGCATATGGATGTTTTCACAGGAGCCATTAACACTTTACGAAGGGGCGTGGCTGAACAGCTGTCGCGGCGGAGAGATACTTCTCTAATATACATGCGATGTTCACTTGTTTTCACGAACTGTCACTTTGGCTCATCCCTAGGAAAATCGTTCTATACCACACATGTCGGTAGCTTAGAGGCTGGTGGCAGATATCTGGTTGGGGGAAACCCCCCTGGCCGACGATAGGTCACCGCCGGATCTCGTCATCCAGCAGAGGAAGATCACCTCCACCTCTCGATGAAAAAAACATGCAGTACACTTACGGAAGTAATAATCTCATTAGTTAACGCGTCCGACATCATTGACAGCCAATATTTGTATCAACTGATGTCTCTTCAGTGCCTCCGACCGGGAGGTCCTAGGTTCCAGTCCTGACTGCGGCAGAATTTTCGACACTAGCTTTTCAGCTATGTCGAATTCAGTCACTGTCTGGAGGAGAATTCTAGAAGGCGGCTGCTCTGATCGGTAGTTTTCCGTGTTTTTTCCTATCAACACCAGGCAAATGCCGGAGCAGTACCCTAACAAACGAGCCACGGACCGCTCGCGATCTTTCCTTGCTCTTCCTTGCCCTATCTTCACCCCTTACACACACACTTACACTAACATGCACTACACTACCATACTTGTCGGTAGATCGGTAGGGGACTTAGAACTTGACCGAGCTGGGGCGGTGCCCCACTGGTGAGAGATGCCTAGTTGAGGAAAACCCCGCTAGACGACGGTAGGTCGGCGCCGGACCTCGCCGTCCAGTGGGGGAAGATCGCCGCCACCTTCCGATGAAAACCAAGCACTACACTTACGGGAATAATGACCTCAGTAGTTGACACGCCCGGAATCACTAACAATCAATCAACTAACAGCCAACCAACCAACCAATCGAAATATTATACACGACATTGTTTCAGAATCCATCTCTAAGGAACAAATTTCATTAAAGCAAAAAATCTTTAACTTAAATATTTTAGTTGAAGGATGACTCCGGAAAAATTTTTGGAACTTTTGCTACTTTCGATAAATCAGGGTTTTCAAGGAACATGAGACATGAAGTGATTCTCTTAAACGTTCTTCACACAATCTAACAACAAAATTTAATAAAAAACGATGGGGCAATTTTTTTGAAAACTTTAAATATGTCCCATGGGCTTCATGTAAAGTACCATCCAAAATTAAAATATTGATTTCAAATATCAGCCAGATCGATTCGGGAATGTCAATTTTGAAGAAATTCGACTGAAAAATGTAGCCGCAAGCTTTGATCAGAGACGGACAGACACACAGACTGACACACAAGCAGGCAGACAGTCTGAGGGACAGACAGATGGACGGACAGACGTTTTGTGTTCATTCGATTTTTCTGTATCAAGGACCCATAAAACATAGATTCTGACTACACCACGTCTTATACATTTTTTTTCTAAATTTAGCAACTAGATTTATCCTCTTTTTCGTTATCAGGGTCCTGTAAGAGGAGTTTTTCTGCCACAAATTTGGCAGATTTTTCGCGCAGCATTAAGTAATTTTCTCTGTACTCCGTAGCGAGAAAGTAAAAAATGAGTGATTAGAAACCTTGTGTATGAGAAAAGACCAGTGGCGTCTGGTACGTAAAGGCTCTAGAGGGGGGGGGCTTCCCCAGAGGAATCAACCTCGGGAAAAGTTGCAGGAAGCTTGAGACTTGCAATAAATATTACTTTCGCATGAGTACAATTGTATCTGTTATCAACGTAAAAGTTGTCTTAGACAAGAATTAAAATCCCGATGCATGCAAATCGATTGTACACTTTATTGTGTAGTTTTCCTCGTTCAAGAAATATTTTGAAGAGATCAAATGTATGTTATAGTTCGGACTTATTTGCCGCCCCTTTTAATTTACAACCCACCGGCTGCCACTAGAAAAGACATAGATCAATCAAGACACAAGAATCTAAGAAATGAACAATTAACCTCTGAAACATGATTGGTATTACCAACTGTGTGTGTGTGTGTGTGTGTAAGGCGAGAGGAGGGCACAAGGATGAGAAAGGAATGATCGCGCGCAGTCCGTGACCCTTTTCACAGTGTGTGTTTATTTATTTAACGACAAATACATTTGAAAATTGTGTGACGTACTATGGGGAGAAGTGCAAGATAGTGCTCGGAGAAATCTCGGAAAAATATTGATCCGACAGCAGCCGTCCAGGTAGCGACTGGATTCAAAGTAGTTACAGAGATAATCAGTCACGGTCGAGACTCGAAACTTAGGACCTCTGCAATCACTGATGTGCAATTTTTTCATTCTTGTAATTATCTACTTTTAGTGGAAGATACCACGAACAAAACGAAAATGGAAATAACATGATTTTCTCCTTCGAGTTGTTTTTGAAAGACCGAGTTATAGCGCCACTTGTTGCCCAAAAATCGACGCGAATTTTCAGACCTGTGCCGTCGACAACTGTTAGTTCTACGCGCGTCCAACAGATGGTGCTCACTGCCACTTTGCACGGTAGGGCTTCAGGATGGGTCCTCCGTGTCCGCGACAGCACACGTAATATAGTAGCGTAATCTTGTAATTATAGAAAGGTGCTTTGGCCTATTTCTATGTTTATAAATTACGGTGCGTCTAGTGTCCAAGAAAGTGCCATCTTTAATTATTTTCTATTGTGTGTTACCTAATATTCCTAAAATTTTAGGAGATGAGAATACCACTTCACAGAATACAAAGAACATCCATAGGAAAATAGAGTGGATGAAACAGAATGATAGAGTACTGGGTGCAATAAGAAGGGAAGACATAGCAAAAATAATCTTACAGGATCAGTAATTTAATGAGTAAATTTTAAAACCTTTTTACTGTATTCATAACACTACTCGTTGAAGTTCACTAATACCTAAATTGAGCGTCTCATGGGTCTTGTATTGTTTTAAAGCGACCTTCATTTTATTTAAAATCAGAAGAACGTAAGTAACATCAGCATGGCTTGTAGATGGTATCTGCGTTTATGAAATTGAGAAGAAGCTATCTGACAAATAATGAACTTTTATACACCTAATTCCATTCTCAATAGGAGTTATTTATTCGCTTTATCATTATTTCTTCAACCCTGCTGAACCCTTCGAATCCATGTGACGAGAAAAGAAATTTGTTTTGCTCTCACAGTCATGCTTTACTAGTCGGTATTCTGATACATCGTGACTTAAATATGTTAATCAATATCTGTAATCTTTTTGGCAATTTTTATATTTTTCTTAAAAGGTTAATTGTTGCATATGTACTTACCGGGTCCATGGGTCCCGATTGTCAAAAAATCAAGCTAACTAATATGTAAGTTCTGAGAATTAGAACTACAACAATAAAACTTTACAACATTTAATAACATAAATTTACACAGGGAAGATTGCATCTGTTTTCTTAAAAGAAGGAAGAACGTCAGGTATCGAGAGTTCATTCTGGTTTAGTAAGTAGTTCGTTCAAATGACAATTTTACATTATTTCTGTACGATATCGAATTTGGAACAGTTTTAAAACTAAACATAATAATTCTGAGCAGAGGTGGAAAGTGAATACTAGGCTTATACGGCAAATAAGTAATAGAAAAGTTCAAAATACTCCCGTTTTCACTAGATTCTTTGCTGTAAACTTTTTCCAAGGATGAAAAAAGTAATTTTATAGCGTTTCAGCGATACAAAACAATACAGTAATACTCCAACACAAAAATACCAAAATGAATTTAGACTTCAATAAAAACAAAGGAGCTGCTGTTAGCAACTTGACTGCCAGGGAGAAGCCGCATCCTAGGCACAAATATGAACGTTTTTGCCGCCATGCTGCGACTTTCCTCAGGGCAAAATGCGCGGAGATGGTCAGTGCACGAGTTAACATTGGGTTAGGGGTGGTGAGGAACCTAGAGGATAGACCTTCAAGTATCTCCTAGTGTTGTCATTTAAAAATGTAAAATATACACGTATCTTGGAAGTATCAGCAATCGGGAAGGATTATGTGAAGGTGTCATGTGACACCCTATAAATCTGTGTTGAGTCACTATACAAGTACTAAATCCATTGCTTTGGTCCTGAAAGATTCGATGAAAAACAAAAGCAAACATGTTCAAGGCCATCGTTAAACCTATTACAACGTACAGAGCGAATAGTTGGACTATCATGAGAAATATTGAAGCTGTAGAAATGGATTTCTTGAGAAGAGCCTCCAGAGTATCCAGGCTTGAACGTATGACGAAATAAAAGAAAGAATTGCCAAAACAGGTACAATTTTCCACCATTTTTAGGGCAAACAGTTACATTGATATGCCTATATCAATAGAATGGGAGAGGAAATTATACCGAAAAATAGTTTTCTTTACCATACAGACGGAGAAAAAGAGGAAGACCGCGGACAACTGGGATTCAGGGAATTGACAGACGTATGACGGAGAGAAACCTGGGATATGATGGAAGGCGTAGGACTCCCGCTTGATGATGGTAAATCGCAGACCATTCATTCTGTGTAACTACATGATCGGCATTCACATTTCCACGTTATGGACTTCAATAAATTCTAATTGGATTTCAAAAAGGAAAGAAAACATATACACACACACAAAATGAAAACCGTGCAAGTCTCCCATTAATGAGTATATGGCATTTCAGATACATGACAGGAAATAATAAACTACAACAATACTCAAAAAAGGAAATATAAGTAATTGCTTCAGAATTTACTGGCCATATGTGATGTTGATTGATTCATGTTTCCAGGCCGGTCAACTATTAATTTCATTAGTTCCGTTAATACAGAGAAATTTGTTTTGGAGGGGTATTCCTCCCCAGCTGGATGATGAGATCCAGCGCCGACCTACCGTCGGCTAGCGGGGTTTCCCTAAACCAGGTATTTCCAACCAGCGGGGCACCGCCCCACCTGGGACAAGCTCTAAGACCCCGACCAGTCTTCCGGCATGTGTGGTAGTGTAGTGAATGTTAATGTAAGTGTGTGTAAGGGGAGAAGATAGGACAAAGAAGAGGAAAGAATGATCGGGCACGGTCGGCACCGTTTTTAAGGTAGTGCTGCGTATTCGCCTTGTATTGATGGGAGAAACGGTGAAAAACAACCGATCAGAGCAGCCGGTTGCTAGAAGTCTGCTCCATGTTGGCTGAATTCGACCTAGCCATCTTGCTCGTCGATTGATTGATTGATTGATTTTTTCGTGTTTCCGGGCGCGTCAACTACTTTAGTCATTAGTCCCGTGAGTGTAGTGCATGTTTTTTCTCGGGAGATGGCGGTGATCTTTCCCCGCTGGATGGCGAGATCCGGCGCCGACCTACCGTCGGCTAGTGGGGCTTCCCCCTAACCAGGACTCTCCCACCAGCGGGGCACCGCCCCAGTCGGGACAAGCTCTAACTTCCCGACCGGTCACCCGGAATATGTGGTAGTGTAGTGCATGTTAGAGTAAGTGTGTGTGTGTAAGGGAAGAGGATAGGACAAGGAAGAGGAAGGACAGATCGCGCGCGGTCCGTGGCCCGTTTGTTAGGGTACTGCTCCGCCATTCGCCTGGTGTTGATCGGAGAAACCACGGAAAACTACCGATCAGAGCAGCCGGCCGCTAGAATTCTCCTCTATTCTCCTCTCCTCGGAGCTGAATTCGACCTAGCTGAATAGCTAGTGTCGAAAATCCTGCCGCCGTCAGGACTCGAACCTAGGACCTCCCGGTTAGAGGCGCTGCAGAGACATCAGTTGATGCACTGAGCTACCGCTACCGGTTTGCTCGTCGAATATCCGCGAACGTTGACATTCGACCTCTTGGACCTCTCAGTGCGAGTTGCTGCAGAAAACGATGTTAATGTTGCTACAGCGCCGCCAGTAACTACCCTTTTCCTAGCCGATGGTTTGGTGGCGCAGGGGCTTGGGAAATGTGTGCACGTTTCAGAAAGAATACGTGTTTTACAAAGATGTTAGCTTCCGTAACAACGTTCCAAGCCTATTTTGGCGTTGAAGGTGGAGTAATCCTCCTTGAGCATAAGCCTGCCATACGACAAGTTGTAAGTTACTGCCTTTTATTTCCATCGGTCAGGGGCTCAGCGGTGTTACTATCCGGAGATCCCAGGCGGTTACTCATCCATGGACTTGCTGCTTAACTGCCGTGACTTTTCCGTGACTTTGCGGAGCTTGCTTAAAATGTTCGGCTTCCCGCGCAGGCTGTGGATCCGTATTCCACATAATGCATGGATATTTTTAGTTTTGTCATTGTTTGCATTTCAAGAACACCATGTATCACTCTTGGACTCAAATCCTTCAATGATAAAATTGTATTGTGAAAACCTGCTATGCACGACATACGTCGACGGACCTACGAACGTATGTCGGACTCCATCTCATGCTCTTTAGCATCGGCGCCAGCTTGGTGAAGCCTCTTGCCAGAGACAAATAGTCAGATGAATGGAGATGCGCATGATATGATTGTTCGTTATGTCGCCAAACGTTGAAGAGGCACTGGACATTCATTAGCATTGAATTTTGACAGAAATATTGCAATCAAGAAAATATTTGCGTTACATATTATTGTATTATTACAAAGGAAGAGAATGTATAATTTTTTAATAAAATTTTCCTTTCATGGAATACTTTGTTTCTAAATTCGAAACCGTTTATTTACACTATATATCTAAGAGTGGCTGAGGTTAAGGGCTTTGCAATACTTTTAAAAGCTGATGTATTTCTTGGCCTCGCAGTTTAGTTTATTGGTTAGTGCGCTCGCTTTCCATGACGCGACCCCGGGTTCGATTCCCTGGGGGTCGCAATATTATAATGTGCGTTTTCCTTGCAATGTCCCAGTAAATGTTGCTGTGCGACGGTGAGAAAACTCGCTTCAAAGGTTGAGAAGATCAGGACACGGGTTGGGGATGTCTTCGTGCTATCAACACGTACCCCCCTTAGCCCATGGCCACGAGGCCGCTGGTAGGCTGTGGCCCGTACGCGGGCTGTCACGCCAAGTACAGATACATTTCTTAAAATGTTTATTTATTTATTTATTTTACGTCAAAAAACAGTTAAAAACTGCGTATGACGTGCTATGGGGAAAAGTGAATTGTGTGCACATTTTCAAAATTCTGTGATCCCTACACTAAGTCATATACTACTTAAATTTTGAATTTTGAAAGGGAGAAAAAAACAAAGACTCCCATGTAATAAAATCTATTTTCAAGGATAAATAAGCAATAAATTTTGAATTTTGAATGGGAGAAAAAAACAAACAAAAAAATCTCCCATGCAATAAAATCTATTTTCAAGGATAAATAAGCAATACATTTTGGCTCTTATTACTTCCTGCCGCGAAAACATGCAAACGATAATTTGAATAATTGTATTTCCCACTGAATTCTTAAAGACGTGCACAGAAAATGAAGTTACATTTATGTCCAGAAGCAAAACAAGGGGCCATCTCAGCATTTGCTCAATGGATCAGGGAAACTGGACGAAAAACCTGATCGAGATGGGGATCATTGACCCGGAAGCTGTGTTACAATAGTTGTTACAGGTTGTTTATACTCATTGATACAGTCCAAATGGTAATTAATGCATTATGTATCATTGTTAAAATTAATGTTACTTTTCTTGTGATGCTCAGTATAGTCTCTAATTGTATAGAAACAGTTATGCAGCAGAAACGATTTCGCTTGGGATTTAAACTTTTCTATTGAATTTAATCGTTTATTGTCATCTGGCAAAGTGTTGTAAAATAATGTACATGTATTGTATGTGATTTTTTTGTAATGAGCTGTTGATACTGTCACCTGATGAATATGATTTCTACGTCGAGTGTTATAGTAATAGATTTCGGCATTTTCTGAAAAAATATTCCCGCCCTTGAGCAAGTCATTTTTTACAAAAACCACTGATTCGTAAATAAAAAGACACGGTAATGGTAGAATTCCTAGATTAATGAAGAGAGGCTTACATGAATCACGTGGGTGGGATTTGGTTATTATTCGTACAATTCGTTTTTGTAATCTAAAAGTCTGGGAGCTATAAGATGTATTTCCCCAGAATATTATGCCATATCTCAGGCGGGAATGAACATTCGCGAAGTATACACAACGAGCAGTATGAAGGCTGACTGAATTTGCAAGAATTTTGAACGCGTAGCATAATGAACTTAATTTTGTGTTCAATTCATTTAAATGGACGTTCCATTTAAGGTTTGACTGAATTGAGAGACCTAAAAATTTTGTTGCCTTAACATCAGTCAATGGTACACTGTTCATTTTCAATGGAGCACAGAATTGTTTATTTGAAATGGAAAACTGCATTAAAACCGTTTTCTTTTCGTTTACTATTAATTTGTTATTTCGGAACCAATTTGAAACATCTGATATTGTACTATTTACGGTTTTTTATTGCAAAGGATGTTCGTATTATCCGCAAAGAGAACCGTTCTTCCGTTTCGAATCGTCGAGGGCATATCGTTTACGTAAAGTGGGAACAGAATAGGGCCTAAAATCGATCCTTGAGGAACTCCACATGCAACGGGCAAAGAGTCGGAAAGGTGCGTACGTAATGTTCCATCATTCCAGTAAGGTATTTCAACTTTCTGAGATCGTTGTTTAAGGTACGAACATTACCAATCTAGAGCAATACCACGGATTCCATATGAAGGTAATTTTGAAAGTAAAATGTCATGATCAATGATGTCAAAATGTAAATGATGTCAATGATGTAAAATATGTGTCTGGAAATTTTTTTCAGCCTCGCAAATCCAATTTTTTTGTAATGAAGGGACACTCTTGATTGCATTCAGTATTATGGGAAAAATAGTTAATTATCATTTACCTATGTCAGTTAGCAGCACGAGATACAATCGTAAACGAAAAAAACAACCAGAACAGAAACGATATAGACTATTTTGAAGATTTTTCACCGGAGAATGTACACACAAAAACACTACTAAGCAAAGAATTCGCTAGAAATCTCAAGGACACTTCACGCGCAAACTTCACGCTCGGCACCTCAATCTCTTGAATGAGTGAGATGGTAGAAACATATTACAAACTGGCAACTTCGTGCAGCTGCTGTTTAAATTTTCTGCGCTTCGTGATACCCCAAGTTCCCCTGCGTGATACCCATAACTGTAAGAGGCTAATAAACCAATCAAGAAGACGGTGCAGTATCTATAAGTCTAGTACAAAATTGTATTTGTCTCCCCCATAATTTTATTCATCCCATGTATTAAAAGAAATAAAGATCAAATAGATGGGGAAACATCATTTTGACATCATGAAGGACACTCACAGAAAAACGTGCATCACCATTTATCGGCATATTGCCATGTTTTCTGCAAGAGCTCTCTTCTTCTAAATAGAGCGAAGCACCGTTGGGCTCTCTATAACTACGCTGGTCCCACGATGAAGTATGTACTTGATCGATATGTAATTACAAATTTCATCGGCACGATTTCATCGGTATGTATCCAATGTGGATAAACGCAAATATCAGGTCACAGCTCCTGTGAGGGGTAAGCCCATAAGACACCGAAAGGTGCTTGATGTGACTGGATATTTAGATATTTATTTGATCAAAAAACAGTAAAAAAAGCTGTATGTGTCGTATGGGGTAGAAAATCATCTGCGCACGCTTTCTTGAGTTTGAGACGAAAAGCAAGAGTACCGTACCTCCTTTTTCCAGGTAAGTGACCGGTGGTGGAAAATCGTTGCTTTCCACTGTATGGAATGGATAATTTACCTAGTGAATTTCATTTGTATTTAATTCCTAGTTAATTAATAGCTCAATTCTGGAACGATCGTTATTTTGCCAGTAGACTAATATGAAAACTGTTTGACGTAACATCGTATTAATACAGGAATGAATAATCAAAATTGCTTGCCAATTGATTTAATTTGAATCATCTCCTGATAATTTTCCTGATAAAATACACATATATTTAATTTTTCTACGCACATTCCTTTGCGACGAGTAAATTGAAATCCAGACGTACGATCTGAGAATGATGCAGGGTTGCTTTCACTCTAGTTGTCAATATGTTCAGATACCATCCGCCCCAGTCAGGCTACCCGACTGCCCGGCTTGCCTGCCTGAGAGCATGGCCTCCTCCTGTGCCGCAGGTCGCCGGGTTTGGCCGTTCGACCGCGTCGAGGGAGCCACCAAAAGGGTCGGTTTTTTTCCCGAAATTTCACTTTACGCCGCTCCTATTCATCCGATTTGCATGATTGACACGGCGTTGGATTCAGAAAGCACGTCGTCATCGCGCTATAAGCCCACTTTTTTTTAATTTCTTCCCGGAACTCTTAGAAATTAAAAAAATTGGAAATCGTTTTTGAAAAACGGCTTCGTAGCGTAAATTCTATTTTAAAAAGGCGTCCAATGCCGTTTACAGATCGAAAATCGGACCATTTCTCCAGACGTTTTCGGTCGAATAAATTCCCTGTGATAGTGCTGCGATCTATTGATTTTTCCTATAAGTATTTTTTGGTACATGTAGCCTTAACTACTGGCAACTCTGCCTTCGGCCGGCAGAGCGTGCGGGCTGTCGGTTTGTAGACGCTGCGATTGGTATATACACGAGCATAATAGTGGCTTCGACAATGCCTGAACATGAAGAATATACTCTACGAAACTACAATGTGAATGAGTGAATTAAAATCAATACCCAAGTTTCAGTGCAAAGTAAAATATTTTCTGTTTCATAACCGTTTTTTTACTATTGGAAACAATACTGAGCATGAAACACGAAGATATTTATTTCGTAATATTTCGTAATAGTAGAAACGAATTAATTACCATTTCTACTGTTTAATCTGAATGGAGTAAATATGGTTTTATTAAACCATATTTACATAAGCTTGTACAACAATGACCCCATCTCTATAAGTATTTCCTTCAGTTTCCCTTGATCTATTAACAAATACTGATGACCCCTTGTTTAGTTTCAGAACATAAAAGTAGCTTTACACCACGCACGTTTTGTTGAGCAGTCCTTTTGTTATTATCCGATTTAAATGTAGCAATTTGTGTCAGATCATCAGCCGGACGGCGTTATTCCATTGGGAGCTACGTTAAGAATTTAATTTTTGGTATTTAAATTCCCCATTGAATAACCTTGACAAAGCTGATGAACTGTCACACGTCACTATTTATAAATCGGACAGTGGTTGTGGTAGGAGTTGGGTCGGGGTGTGGGGAGTTATTTTGTTAGCAATGCAATTCAATAAATTAAATCTGTAGTTCGTTTACGAATGCAAATATGTTTTCTGTTATCCCCCGTCTAGATCTTATTTGCTGATTGATTATTTCGTGTTTCTGGGCGCGTTGACTGATATAGGCAACAGTCACATAAGTGTAGTGCTTGTTTTATCATGGGGGTGGCGGTGATCCTTTCGTGTTGGATGGTGTTTCTATGCTGATTGCCGTCGTTCTTACATATGTACGATATTCACACAAATACACAAAATTCAACTTCGATTTGGTAGCTAATCAGAACAAGATAAACGATACTTACCTTATATATTTTAAACAAACATTAAACACATTCTGTCAGATTTGAAGAAGCAGTAATTGAGTGATAATAAATCATCACTAAACGTGTTATTCGAAGCCATGAAGTTATCTAGTATGTATGGTATCACTACAGAGCAGCCGTATGTGTTGTAGACAGAATGGAGTGAGACATAGAATTTTTGAGAGGGGATAAGTAGGGCGAGAGGGGAGGGGGTATTAGGTGGTAATATAAAATGAGGGAGGAAAAAAGGGGGAGAAGGAGAATTACGGGCCTCAAAACAATTTTCAAAATTATCTAAAAAATTGCACCAAGTTTTTGGTTTGCACTTTATCTTCGGATAGCGTAAAAATGCTTTTATTTTCGTTGATATCTCTGATTTTTTGAAAATTGCGAACATTTCGAAAGTTCATATCATATTCTAATTTATCGAAAATTTCGAAAGTTCATATTCTTTCGGAGTCTTCCTACATCCACAGTATTATAATTAAGATTTTTTCCTGAATAGAATTTGTTCTCTAAAGACATCTCGATATATCATTATGTACACTTTTTCGTAAATATGAGTATTTTTGGTGCGATTTTAATCGCGAGCGAGAGGGGGAGAGCGAGAGAGTGAGAGCGAGAGAGTGAGAGCGAGAGAGTTAGAGCGAGAGAGTGAGAGCAAGAACAGATTTAATGTCGTAACAATGTTGAACAATAGCTTTCATTGCGTCTGCACTTCGTGACCAATGTGACCTACTGAACATGACCAACGTTAATTTATTTGGAACATAAACTGTTCCAGTCTTTGATAAAGTTAGTATTAACAAATTATATCCTATCGGAGATGCAGTAAACATTACGTATATATTTTGAACTAAATCAAAATGTTTGACAGCTGCTAAACACGACTTTACTACAGCATTGCCAACTAAACGTAATGAATGACCAGCACGTAATACCAAATAATTTTTTCCAGAATAAGAGCTTCATTCCGTTGAAAGATCTGTGCAGACTAAAGGCCGGGCAAAACGCATTCGATTACCGATCGGTCTCGCTGGCGTCGCTTACGCAGTCTCGGAGCCTCGGAAGTCGCACGCGCGCTTCTTTTCTGCCTGTTGAAATCTATACGTTGGTCTCCCTCAAGAATCGGAACTGTCGGAACCACTCCATTCTCTGCTGCTCTCGCCAGAATCAGCCGGTATCGGCAGACTCAGCGAGCTCGGCCGCTCAGCGCAGTAGGCGCGGGTTCGGCGACTTGGCCGTTCAACGCACCTACGGGATTTAAAGTCGCCGCGCATTGTGATCGCAAAACTAATTCCATTAATTGTAATTGATTAATTATAATGGCTAGAAATTCAATTAATCTATTAATATGTTGAAAAGTAACAATCAATCTATTAATTGGAAAGAATTTTAGACACAAAACAATCCAATTTTAGAAATAATTAAAGAAAAAAGTGTGAAAAGTTGATTCAAATCAACTTTTTCGCTATATCCATAAAATAGAAAAAGGTAAGACACTAAAATAATTTTCATCAATTCTTTTTATACTTTGAATTATCACACAATATTGAAAGGTTATTAATTGGAATCTCTAATGATGTAAATGGACCTGGAGTTTATCTGCAAGTTAGCAATGATAATACTAAAAAGGCAAAAAAGGTTACAATCCAGAAATACATATGAAATCACAAAAATAAGTTTTAAAAAGGCAAAAATAATTCATTTCATACCCTTTGCAATGCCGTTTGAGTTTCTTACATATTCGAATGTATGGCATATTTATTAAACACAATAAACATTTGGTATTAATTTCGTCATTATATAATCAAAAGATATATGCTAAGCAAAATTGAGATGGGTACTGTTTCTTCCCTGGGTGAAAAAATTTTTTCGTCGCTGGCCACAATTTACAGTTGATGTAAGCCGCCATGGCTTCTGAATTGGTCGACGAAATCGGGACCCAAACAACGGCGTCCACTGCTAGTCAGCCTATTCAACTCCTTGTCCTATCGCTACACACGGGTACAGTTTTTAATAATTCAAAATCAATAATTCAGTATCATTAACTACATATGTTATATACCATATAAAATGAGTTAAAATTAATAAATTTATAACAGTTGGTAAAATGCATAACTCTGTAATTTAGTATAAACCTAGAAATTACAAAAATAAATGTTTTAATTGTCTTTGATTCCATCACTGGCATACGAATAAGACCTAATACGAAATTCTTTCAATTAACAATCTTCCTTACCATCCTGGAAGAACATCGGGGGTGGTGAGATGTTAACGTCGGAAGCCGGGGCTATTGAACCTGAGACATGAGTGAGATTTGCATTGCGAATCTAAGCCCAGCGCTCGCCCGTGGTTCACCGGTCACCTACGACCCACCGCTACTTTTCTTCGTGAAAGAATTGATAGGAAAGCAAACTCTTGATATCTAAAGATACAGAATGTCAAATTCAAAAACAAATGACATCCTCACTCTTGACCTACAGATTCGGTGCCGAACGACTGGAATTAGTGAATGTGAAAATGATTTAAACATACATTATTAACAAAGACTAGAGGAAAATACAAATAAATTTTAAGAAAAATGGCTTAGAAAAATACCTTAAAATACCTGAAAATAGGCAAAATAAATATTAGAACAGTTATTTTTAATTTCTCGTATACGTACTACGTATATACCAAGTAATGTACGTAATATAGAGAACGTTAATGTAATGCTGCGGAAAATCAATTTCGAGATTTCAACGGTTATACACGTTTTGGGGTTCCCTGATATCAAAAAACTGTTTTTTAACAAAACATCTGTCTGTCCGTCAGTCTGTCCGTCTGTCTGTGAACACTCCTAGCGCCTAAACCATCCGACCTGTCGTTTCCAAATTGAAGAATTCCCTGTCGATCTGACTCTATTAAAGATTTGAAATTTTTAAAAACATTCTTTAAAATTTCAAGGTACTTTAAATGAAGCCTCCTGGATATTTTCAAAATTTTCTCAAAAAGGGCTCTAAATTTTTTCTTTATATTTCTTGTAAGACTAGAGTAAAATACACTTATAAAGGTGGCATAGATCCGATTTTGACGCTTACTTCTGAATTTTCGAAAATTGCAAAAGTTTGAATTTTTTCTGCGTCGTCGTACAACTATCAAATTGAAGATATAGATTTCGCCTTCAAATGAGATTTGTTGTTCATAAATAGATCTTACTTTAAGGTCATGTAGATTTTTTGAAAATTTTATTAGCTTTCGTACAATAATGCGTAATATTTGCAATTTTAAAAAATAACAAAAACACGATTTTCTCAATAATGGCTCCAAATTATTTTCTTTACATTTTGGGTAGCGGTAGTGCCAAACAAACCCTACACAAGGATATAAACGCCATTATTCTCTATAATTTTATTTTTTCAAAAATTAATTATTTTGACTTGTCTTCCATGTCGGTAATATTTACATTAAAGGCAATTTCTTCACATTATTGTATTCATGAGTACGTGCCCTTTCAATAATGTCTTATAAAGTTTCTCGGAAATTCAACAATTTTGCTTTAAATTTTCAGAAACCCCATTAGATTCCTGTGAAAAAGAGCTTCATATTTCGCATTTACAGTAACACTTAAACGCCATTTTCTTAGAAATGGCTTGTAATTTTCCAATGAAAATTTATATATAGGACGAGGGTTTACTCTTTTTTAATATTCTAAAAGTAATATTTACTATTTATAAATCGGAAAGTGGACAAAATTTTAAAAAAATGTACTTTGGACGTCGATAGGCAAGCAAGTGAGCTGGCAAGAGGGTGGAGCAAGGCCATAAAGCCAGTCCACACCATGGAAAATTAGAAAACTTTACTAAGAGAAAGTCTGTGCCACTCCGTACCACCGCTAGTTTAATTATTTTTGCGTATATGCCAAAACCCTAAGGCTATCTACAAAAACTATAGGTATCTCTAGATTGCATATGCAGTGGTCACCATACAAATCTGGCAAATAAAACTAGAGGTGCTACTGAATGGCACAGACTTTCTCGTTTTACAAACATTTCTAATTACCTTGGTGTGGACTGGCTTTAACCCTCCTAATACCGCAGATTTTTTGTTACACTGAGTACCACTGGGGTCACTAGAGACCCCAGTCCTTTTCGATAACGAAATACAAAATAATTGTACATATTTACACTTTTTGACATTTTCTGTGATTCTGTAACATTTATACTCTGTCAAACAGTAATTGAAAACATAAAATTTCCATAAACAATTTATTTAAAAAAATTAATACAATAATAGGTACATTGAAAAGACATACTGTTTCTGAACTTTACAGTAATAATCAGACATAGTGATTCTAATTATTTATTGCACTTTTGGCAGATGATCGAAGAATGATTTTTGCAAACTGATACTTCACATTTGATACACTTGTCTGCATATTTCCGATATAATGATCTTTCACAAAATGGGCAGCGACCACGCTTTTTGTTTTGCACTGTTTTTGTTGTTGATGGTCCGACTGGTGTGCACAATTTTTTGGAGTCACGACCAATTAGCTGTTTTCCCAATTCTATTAAGAATTCTCTTCTCTTGTAATTGGTCTTTTCTCTCCAGTTTGGAGTAAGGTGCAACCAAATAATGAATGCATTCAATGCACTAATGTCAATAACATTGTAGAAGAGAATCATTGGCCATCTTCTGCTCATTCTTTTAGTTGTGTATGTTCTCACTAATTTGTCCATTGTGTCTACTCCTGACTTGGTTTTATTGTAATCAATTATTATTAATGGTTTTGATTCCTCATTGTTGGTTACTTCTTTCGTAGAATGCATGGTACTAAGAAGTGTCACAACTTTTCCTTTACTGGGGCAAAAAGACACAATCGAAACTTGTTCTTGGAATCCGAACAAAGATAAAAATTTTTTTCGGCCCCGTGCATTAGTGAAAACCTCCGGCAATTCCACTCTATTTTTTCTTATAGTTCCTAGCAGTGTAAGGTCTATTTTTTGAAGGTCTCTTGCTAGGTTTAGGCTAGTGAAGAAGTTGTCAGTTGTTATGTTCCGGCCACTTTTTTCAAAACCTTTGACCATATCTAAAACAACCCTCTTTCCTTGATTTACTTCACGAGGTTGGTTTGCCTGACGACCTGTATAAACTTGAACGTTCAGAGCGTAACTAGTGATACCGTCACATGCAGCCCATAACTTCAAGCCATATTTTCCCGGTTTTGACGGCAAATATTGCCAAAAAGGGCATCTGCCACGAAAGGTCACAAGTTGTTCATCAACTGTGATGTTGCTGTGTGGTACGTATGCATCTTGAAGCGTGTTTGTCCACATTTCAAATATATTTCTAATAGGAGCCAACTTATCTGGGGCTCGATTACGACGTCTGTGTTCTGCATCATCAAATCGAATGCACCTTGAAATTTGTGTGAAGCGATTTCTAGCCATTGCTTCATTGAATATATAGGCCTACCGTCTTCCTTGCTCCACAGGTGCGTTATTGCTTCATTGTGGGCTTTGTATGCACCAGCTAATATCAAGACGCCTACAAAGCACTTAAATTCAGTCGAATCCATATGTGTCCATTTTGAACCATACACATTTCCTTCTTTGTTGGTCCATTTCAAAATTTCATCAATTATACTTTGTTTCAAAAATAAGTTGAAGGCTGACTCAACTGTATCCACATTTTTCTTTGCGTATCTTGTTGGACCTGGATTTTCTCGTATGATATTGCACCTTTGTGTTCTTCCACGTGATTCTCTTTGCACATCCTTATGCCATATTTCTGTCTTATTTTTAGATCTGTAAATGACACACATAACCTCAATAATTTGTCACAAAACACTGGAATAAAAGCATACAATATGTAATGTGAAATAATTCTTACCTGTAAAAGCCGGTATCTAATATTCTTTCTAAATCTTCCTCTCCGCTTTGGTCACTATCATCTGATTCCATCTCATTCTCTTCAATTTCATCTGTTTCTCCATCACTGTCTGACATATCTGAATGTACGTCGTGCCAACGGTATCTTCTGAAGAACCAGCTTCTTCAAGTAAAATGCGACGAATCTCATCATCAGAAAGTTGCTCCATATCAGAAATTGTAATATGAAAACAATGTTACACGATTATCATAACCAAAACCACAGACTATTTCAATTCATACCAACATACGGGTGTTATAAAAGTATTGCCAACATTTACTACAGCAAAAAGAACATTTTCCATCACCTTTACAAGAATTAGATGTTGGGGTCATATAAGACCCCGTTGGTACTCAGTGTTGCAAGTATAAATAATAAAGAACATAACAACAATGTAAAACATTTGCATACCCAACGAGAAAGTAGGAAATAAATCAGGAAAAGTCAATTTTTTTCAGATTTTTTAAAGTAATGGAAATTGGAAAAATTATTAGATAAACATGTTGTGGGGTCTCCAGAGACCCCATGGTATTAGGAAGGTTAAGGTCTTCCTTCATTCTCTGGCCAGCTGTCATCTATTGTCAACGAAAGTTTATTTTCTTGCCATTTTCTCAAATTTTCTGTTTTTTTAATAGTACAACCAAAATATAACTTCATGAATATTAAGAATAAAACCTCGTTCAAAATAGAAAATTTTATAGAAAATTTTGAAGCCGTTTTTAAGAAAATGGCGATTAAGCATTACTGTAAATGCGAAATGTGAAGCTCTTTTTCAGAGAAATATATTGAGTTTTGGAAAAACTTCACCTGAAGTCATTTGTAGCACTTCCACTCACAAATATAATAATGTATACAAATTGATGGAAATGTGAATAAAATGGCGTGAAAGATATTTAAAGAATTACATTTGTGTAATTTTTGAAAATACAAAACAATACACCAAACTGAACTTTACGTCATATTAAACAGTGCAATTACCACTATCTATTGGAAAAAATTAAAGAAAAAATTGGAACCGTGTTTGAAACAATGGCGTTTGAGCGTTTCTGAAAAAGTGTAGTTTTGAGCATTTTTTTTATAGAAAACCGTTTAATTTCCAGGAACCTTATTAGTCATTTTTTAAAGCTCATATCTTCGGATAGGGTGTATTTGGTACTACCCCTACCATAAATTTAAAGGAAAAATTTGGAGGCGAATTTGAGAAAATCTTGTTTTTGTAATTTTTTAATATTACAAATATTTCACGCGCTATTGCACGAAAACTACTAAAATTTCCAAAAACGTTTAGCGGACCTTAATGAAAGAAATGTTTATGGGCAACAAACTTAATTTGAAGGAAAAATCTTTGTCTTCACTTTTATGGTAGGAAGACGCCGAAAAAATCCACTCTTGCAGTTTTTGAAAATTCAGAGTGAACAGTGAAAATCGCACCTATGTCACCTTTATAAACATATTTTATTCTACTTTTACAAGAAATTTAAAGAAAAAAAATGGAGGCGTTCTTGAGAAAATTTTAAAAATGTCCATGTGGCTTCATGTAAAGTACCCTGAAATTTAAAAGAAAGTTTTTCAAAATTTCAAAGCTTAAACTAGAGCCATATGGATAGGTTTTTCTTCAACTTGGAAAAGATCTTACGTGTGGTTTGGGCGCTAGTAGTGTTCACAGACGGACGGATATGTAGACGAACGGACGGACGTGTTGAAAGAAAAAAAGCACTTTTTCGGTATCAGGAGACCCAAAATAGGGTATTTGCGTTGAAATCTCGAAATCGATTTTCCACAGCATTACATTACTTTATACTACGTATATGACTCCCGTATATACATATGTATTCGAGAAAGTAAAAAACATGCTGTGAAAGATCCGGTGACGCCTTCAGCATTCATTCGCCGTGGTCGGCGCACCCTGAGAACATGCCAAGTGTCAGTATCGTTCGTTCTCGATAATGGCAGTGTCGGATCTGGGATTATCGGAACCAGCAATATCGGCGCCCCTGGTCTCACGGCCGAGAACGAACGGAACTGAGGGCATTTTTGTCCGACTCTAATGCAGACTAACACAATTTTTTAGCTAGAATATTTATACACATTCATGCATGCACAGAGAAAAATATTTGTATAAAATGTTCGAACTTACTGTCTAACGCATTTTATTGCATTCCCTATTTATAAAATCCATAAAAATGATGGTCCAGTCATCGTATTATCGTTATGTATTATTAATATCGTTGCAAATTTTGAAAATATAAATCTTGTTCAATTAATTTAATTTTTGAATCTTAACTTATATTAGTGTGACGAGCAACACCAGGATCACCAATACGCACTGCCACATGTCATGACAAAAATTGTCTCCTACATATCTTTTTGGGTTATTTATTTTCTCAGTTTTTGAGGCCCTGCAGCCCCGTCTTAAATCCGGCCCTGAGAGCAATCACACTACATGTTCTTGAAGAATATGAAAGAAATTTTCCAACTGCCAATAAAAGAGGACTAATGAAATCTTTCTAGAAATAAACTTGTAATAAAAACTGAATAAAATTATCTTGTAATCTTTTTTCATTTAACGCTATTTCAAACTTCGTCGTAAAAATATGAAACTGGAGGTTCTACCGAATAGCACAGACTTTCTCGTAGTAAAGTTTTGTAATTTACTCTTGGTGTGGACTGGTACTGTACAGTCTTGCCCTTCCTTCTTGGCAGTTGCCATCTATCACCGCCCAAAGTACATTTTTTTAAAAATTTTCTCAATTTTTCCGTTTCCAAATAAAACCGAAATATTATTTTAAATGTTCATTGTTTAAATGTGCAATGTTCATTGAAAAATTTGGTGCCGTCTTTAAGAAAACCGCGTTAAGCGTTACATGTAAATGCGAAATTTGAAGTTCTTTTTTCACAGGAATCTATTGAGTTTTCGAAAATCTTCATTTGAAGTAATTTGAAGAACTTCCACTCGCAAATTCAATAATGTATACAAATCCATTGAAGTGTGCATATTAACGGCGTGATAGATATTTCAAAAGAATTACATTTGTGTAATTTTTGGAAAAAAAAGAATACAACAAAATTAACTTTTCACGTCAAATAGTGCCATTACCACTAACCGTTGTAAAAGTTTGAATAAGAAATTTGGAGCCATTTTTGAGAAAATTCCGTTTGAGCGTTTTTGAAAATACGGAATTTTGAGATCATTTTCACAGAATACTGTCGAGTTTCCGAGAAACTTTATTTGACATTATTTAAACATATGTACTCATAAATACGCCACCGTAAAGAACTCGCCTCTAATGTAAATATTACCGACGCGAGAGACAAGTAAAAATATTTAAAATGTTTGTAAATTTGAAAAGACAAAAGAATAGAACAATATGGGCTTTATGTCATCTTATACAGTATATTTAGCACTATCCTTTCTAAACATTTACAGAAAAAATTTGGAGCCGTTTTTGAGAAAATCTTGTTTTTGTAATTTTTTAAAATTGCAGATATTGCAAGCCATATAGCGCAAAAACTACTAAAATGTTCAAAGAAATCTACATGACCTTTTTAAAAGAACACGGTTATGAGCGGTTATGGTAGTTTGTTCTGTTTTTGAAGACGCCGAAAAATATTAAAAGTTTTCCAATTTTCGAAAATTCAGAGTTAACTGCGAAAATCGGACCTATGCCACCTTTGTAAGTGTATTTTACTCTATTCTTACAATAAATTTATTGACAAATTTTGAAGCCATTTTTGAGAAAATTTTGAAAATGTCCGGGTGATTTCATGTAAAGTACCTTGCAATTTTAAAGAATGTTTTTCGAAATTTCAAAGCTTCCACTAGAGCCAGATGGTCAGGGGTTCCTTCAATTTGTAAGAGATCGTACGAGTAGGCACTAGTAGTGTTAACAGACGGACAAACAGACGGATGGACAGACAGACAGACAGACGAATGGACAGACGGACGGACGTTTTGAAAAGAACCATTTTTTCGATATCAGGGGACTCCAAAACCTATATTTTCGTTGAAGTCTGGAAATCGATTTCCCGCAGCATTACATAACTTTCTCTATACTACGTATATTACTCCCGTGTATACGTATAAATACGTGAAAGTAAAAATAATAGTTGCTGAGGTACTAATATAATACACATGATTTTGAAGGGTGCAGAAAATTTGCATGGAAACGTAATCATTTATGAAAAAAAATAAATTTATATGCGAATATGTTTTGTCAAATTAGGTCCTTTTATTTTGTTGATGAAAATTAATATAAACTTTTTAAATGTTAACTTCATACCAATTGGTCATCATTTGTATAGAATTTCTAAACAAAAGTGGGCAAAATATGAGTAAGGCAAAATTATTTTTTCTGATGATAATGTTTTGCATTAAAATTCGCTAAAATTGTATTTGTAGACATATAAATCCCTAGAGCCGTTAGCGTTGTTCACAGGACGGTCAGACGAACAGATGGGCAGACGGAGAGTCGGACAGGTAGACAGGCGGATAGACAGACGTTTTGCCGTCATTCGAGTTTTTGGTAAGAAAGACCCACAACACAAGGATGTTGGCTACACCAAGAGTTAGAGGCTTTCCTTTTCTAAATTTAGCAACTGAATTTATCCTTTTGTTGGTACCGGGGTCCCGCTTATCTGCCAAAAATTCGTCGTTTTTTCCTGCTCCATGTTGTCTACTACTGTACACATATTCCTATTTTTAAAAAATTACGATCCTTGGGGATGAATGTATTAATAGAAATGGGAATTCAAGCAAAAATGTAATGCAGGGAAATGTGAATGGGACAGCTAGGGTAAATGTTAGCTTCTGAATCAAAGTATGACTCAGGATGTGAAAAAGTTCAGGCATTTACGAAATAATGAAAATTAACATCTCCAATGCCTTGTTCCTTCAAAATGTTGGTTATGGTATTGTCCATGTTTAATTACCCCATACTTACGCGGAACAGAATTAAAAGGGCTAGTAACAACTCCAAGGGAGCGTGTTACCATAGAGCGATGCTTTAGGCAACTGAAACATCTCCACATATTACCTGCCCCACTACGCGTGAAATTGCAGCTTAAGTTCAAAAATACTTGTCGCACAAACTAACGGCAGTCTTAATAAACAATGACACCGACAGCACGCAAACAAGATAATAAGTTAAGTATACAAAGTTGCATAACAGCGCGAATCGGACCAAAATCACTTAAGCTGCATAGAAAAAAGAGAATATTCTCAATTTGCCTTGAGAATATACTCATCTCTCTGAGAATATTTTAATTCTTAAGACGTTGTCCAACAAAATGCTAATGCTGGAGAGATGTCCTGAGCAAATGCTTATTTTTATTCATTGGTTTAAATGTAATAATTTTTTATCCATTGGTTTAAATATACCTGTCAGATGTCAGAATACGCTAATGCGTTTTCCATTGTTGAGTTATTAATCCCAAAAGATTTGTAAAACGACCCCACTCTTTCATAGGTTCCTGATGGAAGGTAGATGGTAGTTATATTTCCTTTGCTAACGAAGTATCTCGATAAGATCATTTCCCCTGTCCACGTCTAAGAAGAATGTTGACAAATATGTCATGGCCAGAAAGATCAACGGTCTCAGGACTTACATCGTGTTTTGGATTTCTAAAGCGTTAGCTGAGAGAAGACAGGCCAGGAATTTCCAATATAATTCCCGGTAGATTGCAAATGCAATATATTTTAGATGTTAAAGTCTCTTATGAGTGTTCAGGATGAGATTAAGTGAAGTGGAAGTTAGAAAAGTTATGTAAGTAATATTCTTCAGATTCATACAAGTCTGAAAAAAACATACTCTTATTTCGTTTCTTTTTCGCATACCCAGTACACACCTGTAGCGTAACACATATACATAATTTGAGCAACTTGTCATAACATGAATCACGTGCAAGATGCTTATTAATCGGTTCCGTATCTGTCAACAGACAGTTCTTAACGCGGACTTAGAATAACGGCGTCTGCCATGAGCAAGACCCAGATGGTCGCCGAAGCTTCACTGAGACGAATAGCCCGATTCGCAAGGATAATGCCCGCAATTAATAGCAGTGATCCCTGCGTTTCCGTCAGAACGTAGACGACGGCCCTCCCTAATGCCTCGTGTGGTCCTGAGAGGAAGGATGGACCGCTCCCCTCCACTCCGGAGCATCAGCACCCTAGATTACACGCGCGGAGTGAGTGGTTACCGATGACAAAGACTGATCATCCAGACGTTGCAACTGGCGAAGACCGATCGTTGGCAGGGAGATGCGTAGAATGCCAAACCCACCGCGTAAAGTGATAGAACCTTCCACACCCATTTAGCGGTAAGTTTCTATCACATGGAAGCGAATATTTGCCACTATCAAATTTTGCCTGAAATGTTGCTATCTTTATTCAGAATCGCCTCCTATATTATTTCAGTAATTTACATACCGTTTGCGGCTCGTAAACGCAACTAATCTTTATAATTGAGGCTTCTAAAGAACGAGAATTTTACGGAGACGTGACACATTGCATTTTGGCTTTAAAATGTAAAGGATTTGTTGAAGAAACGCATCTAAATATTCACTTTAAAAGCAACCAGCACCGCTTGATAGCAGTGTCAAAATGTATATAGTTAAATAACCCCTAAAAGAAGCGTTCTAAGACTAACTTAACATTTTGAGGCCAAAGGTCTCAAAGAAACGTTCATCATACTGTAATGCATTGGATGCAATCTTCTTAAACATTCTATTACGTGTTTGTTTTTCCGGCCCTTCTTGATATTATTCAATACCAACTATATTACTCGGTGCTGGAGGCGATCTTTGTTTGTGACGTCACGTTTAGAAGGCTTAGATTTCTCCAACTTATATGTTATACTCGCGCAACTTTTTTTGAACGATGACCTTGCTTCCCCTCCCTAGAGCAATAAATACTTGAAGAGCAAAAGTCGCAGAGAGCACTGATGACAACATTCCAAACACACCTTCATTGTCCCGTAAGAAAATGTATTTACTGTTGAAACCGAGAACTCCTGGTCCTATTATTCTACACAATAAAGAAATGACCAAAGCATATCCAGATCCATCACAGGAGATACCTCGAACTCCTGAAAAAATTAGAACTCAAGATAGTGTGCGCAGATGATTTTCTCCCCTATACGTCACATACAGTTTTTTACTGTTTTTGATTAAATAAATAAAAAATAATTATTGTAGAACTTGCGAAGTCATATCCAATATTCCAGAGATTGCTTCATAAAATCCACATTATTCCAGAGAGAGCTTCATAAAATTTAGTGGCCGATGTCGTAACTAATACCCCCACACCACCCGCATTTCTCCAAGTCATCGTTCAAGAAAAGTTGCGCGATTGCTTTCCGTGTACATCGTGGTTTACGCCTATTGCAGAGGTTTATAGGGATAATTATTAATTCAAGATTTTGCATATAAACTGAAAAACAATCGCAGCAACAATTATAAGTATTAATAGTTGCTTAACATCGATGAAGATTGACTTTTATGTGTGTAGTGCAACCATTCATTTATCGAATGTAAGTACTGACATTCTTGTTTCTATGAAAAGGTTGTGATATATCCTATAGTACTCATGCACTTGGTATGGTACCACATCATATCTACAAATCACTAAATCATTTTTATCCTTATTCAAAATCTTTTTGTCCGTTTTTATCGCTCACTCGTCAAATTTCAAACTCGACTAATTTCAGTCAATATACATTCATGGACAGGGCTGTTCAATAGGGGAAAATATTTTTTTTGAAAACATGAATTAAAAATGAAATTTGATGAAAGCATAGGCCCATATTTCTTTCGCGATATTGTTTCTTTTTTCTGGTGTGGTTGATTTAGAAGACCTAACAAAGGGAATTTAAGAGAAAAAAAAAGTTTTACCTTGTTTATTTGATCTCGTTTCTTTAAAGGTGGGTACATTTCACTTGGATAAAAGCGAAATTCGCTCCAAGTCCTTATGCTAAGATGAAAAATAATGAAAGGAGCTACAGTGTACCACTATGGGAAGACCGATACTCAAGGAAGGAACCATCTCCACGAAATTCCCAAGGTGTTCTGTGAATCCAAAAGAAACGGCAGAAGACACAAGGAAATTTGAGAAGGGCATTATCATAGAGCTTGAAAACTACATCAAACTGTAGTGGAGAGTTCTTACGTCTCTTGACGTTCTTCGTCAAAAAGGAGAAAGAAACACTATTAGCAGAGAATGCAGATTGTATACAGTGAAGAGTGAGGACTGTGTCTTGTTAGGATTGGATTCTGTTTTACCTGTGCCTGTATTTTTTTAGCACTCATTCGGTGAAATTTTCAAGCCAGCGTGTTTAGTCATGACATTGATTTGAAATTTTTCCCTATAGTGATTAGTAATTTCAACAAGTTAATTTGTTTCTTGGACAAGTTGAAGCATTTGCAAGAAACTAGGACTATTCTCGTAGTACATTTAGTACTCTAAATACTCTTTGAGCAGGTTAGTAAAAGATCTCGATGTTACTTGCAAGCCAGTTAAATTTATTAAAAAAACATATCAATTAATAATTGAAAATAGGTGGAACTATAGCTAGTACAGCGTATTGTAGTCAACATGCTGCTACTTCATCTTATGTTTTATTGTTTATATTATATAAAATCCTCTCCTACATTAAAATTAGTAGTACAGATGAAATTTACGCACACGCAACCGATATTCATAAATGAGGTCTCTAAAGAAAGAGAAATTCACGGAGACACGAAACACGAAATTTTGAAAATGTGCACACAATTCATTTTTCTCCATAACACTTCATACGCAGTTTGAACTGTTTTTTAACGTAAAATAAATAAATAAAAATAAATAAATAAATCAGACGTGACGATATGCACTCAGACTTTGAAAATATGAATGATTTGTTTAAAAAATGAATTTAAATATTCTTGTCAAATGTATCACGCAACACTCGGGCAGCATTATTAAAATCTATTTAGTTGAATAACTTCTGGTTAAAGGGCTCTAAGGTATTAAAATCTGGAAGTTTGAAGCCAAAGGCCACAAAGAAACATTCTTCGCACCGTAATCTATAGGACAAGAGCTTCCTGGACATTCTATTACATTTTGCTGGTCCTGTGCCTCTCCATACTACTCCACCTGTTCAGAAACGTGCAGAATATGCAACTGTATATGAAATGAAACTAATTACTTGATATTCTGGGCGATTAAATTGCACAGGTCTACCTCTCCGTTCGGTAATTAAGTTAAATATTATTCCAAAGAGAAGGGTTGTGCTTGCCCGATCCTGTATTTTCGCATAGACAACTTTAAGTAGATTTCTCGAGAGAAAAATCTTTTCTAATATTTTTGTGACTATCAAGAAAAGCGAAATGCTAACTGTCAAGGAAGTATATAGGAAGTGTCAAGGAATTGTATAGTTTCTTCAAATGTTGTTTTTATGGAAGTGTTGTGAATTGTTCCAAGAATATGTTTATAATAATGAATAAACCTTGATTCAAAATTTGTTTCAAAAATCAATTTCATTCATCCTTATTTGTATTTTAAATTATACAAGTGCCTTGGAAGTTACCTTTTTACATTTTTTAAAAAATTAAACACATTTCGTTAACAACTTCTCCATAATATGAAAAAGGATATGTAGGGAAAAGGGTGGAATTTAACATTCGAGAGTTCTCGCACGGATGCGCTAGTTCAATCTAATATAGTAAATAAGCGATGGTAGAAATTCCAGTCCTGAAGACAATACGCACAGTATTCTTCTGTCCCATACGTCACTTAGGGGATAGTTGCCCAATTTCGACCAACTTTAGTGGTCTCACCCTACTACGTACTAATAAGTAAAGAGAAAGTCGGAATGGGGTGATATTTCGTCTGAAAAACTCGTATTATGGGGCCGGCCTATTTTTCCTGTACATAGTAAATTACTTCCTCTAAAGTAGAGATTCTGGGCGGCTCCTCTGTACCCACCACCACCACCAGGCCTAAAAAGCCCCGTAGGCATGGAGGAAAACGCGCCAGGAAGCGCTACTCTTATGCTAGGGCCCAGGATATTTTCAAGAATGATCCAGCCCTTTTGGCAAAGTGCATTAGAACGGGCATTGACTGTACTAGTGTCGACCAACAGCCCCTTAACAGGGATGAGGTTAATGACCTGTACAAATCTATTTGGGGTCATTAACCCCCCCCCCAATTCGGCTTTTTGAATTAAGAGAGGATGATAAATTTTCGACACCTGAAATGGACCCAGACACAATTATATACGCGGTGCAAGTTGCCGAAATTAAAAGTCGTCTAGCTGGGATGAAAAATGCCACAGCTTCAGGATCAGATAAGATAAAAGTTAGCAATATATCTTCAGGAGCAAAAGTTGAAATATTGTAGCTATTGTACACCCAAATTTTATACACTGGTTTTGTGCCTTCTGGGTGGAAAGCAAATCGCACCATCCTTATACCAAAAGAGGGCAAGAATAAGTTTGTCACTAACTATCGCCCCATCACAATTAGTTCCCTGCTGTGCAGAATCTTTTGTGGCATTATGGACAAACGCATTCAATCCGTGGTGACGTTCAATCCACGCCAAAAAGGGTTTATTCCTGAACCTGGCAGTGACATGAAAAAAGTAGAGGGTGGTGTCGGCGCTGTGCTAGACATATCTAAAGCATTTGACACTGTTCCTCACGCGGCGATTCGGTGGGCTCTGTCCAGGAAAGGGATCCCCGACGCCTTTACCAATTTGGTAATGGACTCTTACGCCGACGTTTCAACAATCATTCAGCGCCCCTCGAAAGGCATTGAGGTGCCAATTCGTAGAGGAGTAAAACAGGGGGACCCCTTGTCCCCACTCCTTTTTAGCCTCATTATGGAGTGCTTGCTTGAGAAATTGGATAACATGTCAGGATAACCGCTATTGGAAAGGAGTGTATCCGTATTAGCATTTGCTGATGATCTGGTGCTGTTAGCAAAAGATGCCCCACAAGCTCAAGAATTGGTTGATTTTGTGGTGGAATATCTTGGGGCCCTCGGAATGACATTGTCAGTCGAGAAGTGCTCATCATCCCAAATTACAACCTTTGAACGATCCTGGTTCATTGAAGACCCTTGTCTGGAAAGGTTGGGGGAGAGAATTCCTCTGGTCAGTGATGATCATACCCTAACATACTTGGGAGTGAACTACTCTATCTGGAACGGCTTCCCATGTAAAGCGTCCATATCGAATTTGATGGAAGCAGTGATGAGGCTACAGAAGGCGCATTTAAAGCCCACTCAGAAATTGGCATTACTTCAAACCTACACAATGCCATATTACCTCTACCAATTAGTTTTATCGATGACATCTATGTCGATGCTCAGGGAAGTGGACTGTCAAATCAGAGTGGCAGTCAAACAGTTCCTACACCTGCATATGAGTACTGCAGATGGCTTATTTTACCTGGCCAAGAGAGACGGAGGACTGGGATTGCTGTGGCTCTCCCAACACATTCCTAGGGTAGCGCTGAACCTAGGGTTATGACTAGAAAAATGTGCAGATCCCATTTGCAGATGGCTGAGCTCCTGTCCGAGTTTCTACCAATGGACATTTAAAACCGCCAAAGCATTGAGACTCAACTGTCCCTATACCGAACAAGATTTAAGATCTTATAAGAAGAAATGCGCCGATGATGATGTAGCCGCCTGGGAGAAGCTGGGATCCCAAGGGAGAGCGATTAAGGCGCATATAAACGATCCGATTGGAAATGCCTTTTTGAAAGACTATAATCTTCTGAAACCTGGTCTTTTTATCACTGCTCTCCAATTGAGATCAAATACCGCTGCCAATAAAACTACTCTTAGTAGAGGAAGGTCCAGAGAGGATGTATACTGCAGGAAGTGCAATACAGCGGTAGAAACTATGAATCACATCCTCGGTCAGTGCATTTTTACGAAACCAGCTAGAATAAAGCGTCATGACGAGATAAAGAACTTTATAGAGGGGAAGATGCTCCGGAAATCAGACACTGTGGTGTCTACGGAAGCCACTTTCTCCGTTGCCGAAGGGGTTAGACTCAAACCTGACCTGGTAATAAAAAGCCGGGAGGGGGTCCATGTGGTCGATGTGACTGTCCGACACGAGGATGGGTCTAACCTTCTAAAAGCAGGGGAGGAAAAAGTGGTAAAGTACCAACCAGTCATTCCCCTGACAGCCCAACTTCATGGAGTGCCCAACGCCAGAATCCTGCCTGTGGTGATTGGAACCTCTGGGGCTATGCCACGATCAACAGTCAGTGCCCTCAAGACGTTGGGGATCATGTCTCGGGGAGATTTACTACGTCGTTAATTGCTCTCAAATGCTCTATTAAGATTTACACACAATTTGTAAATTACGATGGAGCAATTTAGCATTGCTGGCAGTAAATGCAGAAAATGAACTTCTTGGTCCCGTGGGGAAGTCTAGGGAACCCAGGGGATCCGACAATGCCTAGAATATACCCAGTTACCACGACTTTAAGTGGGAAGTGTATGAAATTTAATGTAGCGTATCATGTGCAATTGTGCAATCAGAATCCACATTTTGTGGGTTCTTGATACTAAAAAATTGATTGTTGGCAAAAAGTCTTTGTCGGTTCCTCCGTCTGTCTGTGTGGTCATCGATAGCACCTAAATCACTAGGTGAGGCTCTACGAGTTTGAAACGGATACTTTGGGGGTACTTTGCATGACGCATTCCTACAAATCAAACATTGAGGAATGTTATTTCATAAAATCTGTTCTTTAAAGACAGATTTTGAAATAAGTTCATGTATAATTTTTCGAAAATATGAGTAGAATTCGCGTAATTTTTGCATGAAATATCGGCAATTTTTCAACAATTTTTTTGTTCGACAAATGCTTTCGAGTTTTTCCTTACATTTCTTCCTCCAATACAAGAAAGGATAATTAAAAAATGGCGAAGTTTCGTTTTGGGGAAAATCTATTTTCGAAAATTGCAAAAGTACAATAGATATTTTTTTAATGAAATCTGTTCTAATTAATTAGATCTTTAAATAAAGTCAGGTACATTTTTTTTCGAAATATGTAGCTTTCGTATATTTTTTACTTGACATTAAAAAATTATAAAAAAATTTCTCCCTCAAAATAAACACAAATAATTTTTTTCTCAAATACAACAAATTAAGCTCAGGTCCCATTTTCAGTGAACTTTGCAATTCCGAAAAATGCAAGAAATAAAGCTAGAAAGTATTTTCTATTGTAGCACACCAGTCTTTATTTTTATCCTTGGTTTATAAGGGTGCATATCAAGGAGGAGGAAAATATTTATGTGATACGCAGAATTGTTTACAGTGTATAACGATTTTGATAAAACATAAATCGTTAGTTGTTTAATTGTAGCAATGAACTGACGATTTGATTATCAGCTTCATTTCCATTTTTTCATCTTGTAGAACCATATCCCTCACGGGCCATTGGTGAGCAATTACGGAAAACTTGTAGTACGTTTTTCTATGCAATTATGAAACGATGAATAATAATTGGTTATCAAACTGTGCCACATATCCTGAGGGTTTCGCTTGTACGCAATAGTCTTGTAGGAAATACGTGTACAACTTCCGTAGTGTCGCGGCTGTGAACACCTTTTGAAGTGCGCGCCTAGAGGGCAGCGCTCGGCGGCAGTTAAAGGAGTCGGCAGAGGCAGCGGAGCATGGAAAACGCCGCCCAATCCCAACTGACGAGCTGGCCGGAGAGCCGGCAGCCGGATTGCGTATCTGCAGCAGCGCCGCCCGCTTTAAGAGCGGGCGCCGCCCGCCCGGAGAGCAGAGCGCTAGAGTTGTGATTATTGTGTGTTAGCAGAGCTAGGAGATTTGTACTGTGATAGAGTTATTATTGGCCCGGCAAGTTTTTGGAATTCTATGTTGATTAACGGTTAGACCCTGCTAGTTTTTGTACATCTCCTGGACATTTGGTATTCGACTTTGGCTATTGTGATTTGGTACATTCTTTTGGTTTTGGAATTGTACCGGGTGTACTTTCTGTGTTAATAAATCTGTGTTGGTTAAAGAGTGTATTATTCGGAACATAACACGTAGGAAGATTTAAGTTGAAAATTAACCCCTTAACTGAAAAGTCCGAGTTGGTTCTCTGGATTTTCTACTTATCCTATCATCATAGTGAAAGCACAAAATCTTTGTTTGATATGCTGTGATAGATCGTAAAATTGAGTTTATCTCTTTCTCGTAAATTTTACTTTGTACGTGTATTGAAAATAATTTTCGAATTAAATTAATAATTGTCTTAATTGTCGAATTAAATTAATAATTATTCACATTACAATAGATTAAAACATCCTAAAGGAAATTTTGAATGTTGAGGTTTAACATACTTTGAATCGAGTTTGTATGATGAGCTTGTGTGTAATACATTAAAAGGGATATTCCTGATTGAGACGATTGATTGATTAATAATTTATTATTTAGAATTTTCGAATAGTATTAGGGACAGTATTAGAATTTTCGTTAAGTATTATGCGCATTACTCTCGTAATTGAAGTGCATGTTATTTACCCGGAGGTAGCGGTATTCTTCTCTCAATTTTCGAAAATTGCAAAAGTTTGAATTTGGGGGGGGGGGTATTCCTACAACTATAAAATTAAATACACAAATTTTTTTCTCTAAATGAAATTTGTTACCCATAAATAGTTCTTTCATTAAAGTCATGTAGACTTTTTTGAAAATTTTAGTAGTTTTTGTGTAATAAAGAGCGTGCAATATTTGCAATTTAAAAACATTACAAAACCATGATTTTCTCAAACTCCTGCAATTTTGTTCTTTAAATTTTAGTAGGGTTAGCGCCCAACCAACCCTATCCGATGACATAAAGGTCATATTGCTCTATTTTTTTGTTTTTTCAAAGAATACAAGAATGTAATTTTTGTACTTGTCTCTCACGTCGGCAATACTTACCTCAGAGGTTATTTCTTCACAGTATCATATTTATGAGTACATGTGCTTTAAATAATGTCAAATAAAGTTTCTCGAAAACTCAACAGCTTTCTGTAAAACGAGCTCAAAATTCCGAATTTTCAGAAACGCTCAAACCCCATTTTTTCAAAAATGACTCCAATTTTTTTTTTCAAATTTATCCAATGGATAGTGTTAATTGCACTGTTTAATGTGATGTAAAGTTAATTTTCGTGTATTCTTTATTTTTTTTTAAAATTACACAAATGTATTTTTTTTAAATATCTCTCACGCCGTTCATATGCACGTTTCAATCAATTTGTATACATTATTACATTTGTGAGTAGAAGGGCTTGAAAGGACTTCAAATGAAATTTTCCGAAAAGTCAATAGTTTTGTGAAAAAGAGCTTCAAATTTCGCATTTACGGTAATGCTTAATCGCCATTTTTTAAAAAACGACTTCAAAATTTTCAATGAAATTTTCTATTTTGGATGAGATTTTACTCTTCTTTAATATTCTTGAAGTAATATTTCGGTTCTACCATTACGTTTTCGAAAAGTTAAGAAAACATCAAAAAAATGTACTTTCGGTGACGATAGATTGCAGCTGGACAGAGAATATTGGAAGACCTTAAAGCCAGTGCACGCCAAGGAAACTAGAAAAAAATACGAGAAAATCTGTGCCATTCTGTAGCAATTCTACATCCATTATTTTTCCAATCAGCTCAAGGTGAATGCCGAAGCAGGTCCCTAAAAAAGGGCCACGGACCGCGCAGGATCTATCCTTCCTCTTCCTTGTCATTTCCTCACTCCTTACTCACACACACTTACACTTACCAGCGCTACACTTCCGCACATGCCCGGCTGTGTGTCCCGGCTGTGGCAGTGCCCGGCTGATAGCATATAACTGGATAGATAAACCCGCAAGTCGACGGGTATGTCGGCGCCGGATCTCACTATCCAGCGGAGGAAGATCATCTTCCCCTCCCACGATAAAAACATGCATTACACTTATGGGACTAATAACATTAGATGTTGACGTGCCCGTAAACACTTGTAAACCATAATTATGAACCCAACTGTAATGGTATTCTCCCTCATTAGTCACATAGTTTTACTATTTATCGATTATAAATTTAAAAATGTAGTCAAATTGTGTTGCTAAAACAGAAAATTTGTGTTCCTTTTTGGCTCTCTTCATTTTTCATTTACGTTTTTCTACTCCCATTGTATAATGCTGTCATTTGATGCCTGCAAACCGTTGCATAATGATAACCATTACGATACAGATTTCAGTATGATACAGGTTCTTGACCAATCACAGAGATACTTACAAACGAAGTATTAATACTTCATTAATTGTTGAGATTTTGATTGATTGATTTTTTCGTGTTTCCGGGCGCGTCAACTACTTCGGTCATTAGTCCCGTTAGTGTAGTGCATGTTTTTTTCTCGGTAGATGGCCGTGATCTTTCCCCGCTGGATGGCGAGATCCGGCGCCACCTACCGTCGGCTAAGGGGCTTCCAACCAGGACTCTCCCACCAGCGGGGCACCGCTCCAGTCGGGACAAGCTCTAAACTCCCGACCGGTCTCCCGGAATATGTGGTAGTGTAGTGCATGTTAGTGTAAGTGAGTGTGTAAGGGGAGAGGATAGGACAAGGAAGAGGAAGGACAGATCGCGCGGTCCGTGGCCCATTTGGTAGGGTACTGCTCCGGCATTCGCCTGGTGTTGATCGGAGAAACCACGGAAAACTACCGATCAGAGCAGCCGGCCGCTAGAATTCTCCTCCAGACAGCAACTGAATTCAACCTAGCTGAAAAGCTGGCGTCGAAAATCCCGCCGCCGTCAGGACTCGAACCTAGGACCTCCCGGTCAGAGGCGCTG
>BLKR01006361.1:0-58986 GCA_011170035.1 Teleogryllus occipitalis
AATCGCCTTGATAGGCGAGGCAGGAACAGTCGACCTTGATGAGTTGTCTGTTTGTTCTGGTTGTCTGTCGTTGTTCTGTTTGTCGTTTGGTTGTTGTCTCTCTGTTCTCTCTGTAGTCTCTGTTCTCTTGTCGTGTGTCTTTGCTCTTGTCTGTTGTCGTCTCGTGTGTGAGCGAAGTCGCAGTATTTATTATTGCGGGTGTGATTGAGGCCGTGGGGGGGGAGAGTCACGTGGCTGTGACTTGGGCCTATGGTAAGGCGGGAAAGTTTGGAGTGCCCGCGATCGGCTCCCTATTCGTGATGTGCCTTCCGGGGGGGGGTTGTCACGTGACATTGGCGTGACACTGAGTGTCACGTGACATTGGCGGCGATCGGAAAGAAAGACGCTGGCACGTGAGGTGCCCGCGATGGCGGCCCGTTTGTATTTGAGATTTGGGGGAATTGAGACATCTGGCTTGCAGGTGGCCAGAGAGCGAGGGCGGCGCGCCGGCAGTGCGCCTTTGTCGGCGAGATGCATTGACGGGCTTATTTTTGCGAGAGAGGCCCGAAGCGATTCCCAGAAATGTTTGTACAGAAATGTTTCTGGGTGGCTTGTCAGGTAGCGAGCTATGGGGTGAGGGCCCCGCGTGCCGGGTTAGCCCAGCCCTAATGAGGGGTTAACCCCAGCTGGCGACGCCCAGAAGCGGCGGTCATTGTACTGGGCGGGCGTGGGCCCGTGCGAACGGCGGTTTGCGCGGAAGACGCTGCAAATTATTTTATTGCCCTTTTGTAGTAGTTTCCGAAGTGTAGAAGCGTGCCGGCATGCACAGAGAGCGACTTGTGAGGTTGGTGAAAGTAAGCGCTTAATAGTGGGTGGCCGCGCGGGAAAAGCTGTTAGGGGCTGCGCCTTGGCGGCGAGATTGGAAATTTGATTGCGAGATTGAACAGTTGTAATGAACCGAAAGAATGAAGAAAAGTATTTCTTACACAATATTCTTCCGTATTTCAGAAAAACAAAGCTTTTAGTTTTTACATTAAGAAATGGTAATTCAATTAAATTACAATAATATTAGAAGAACAAAAGCATCATTACAAAACTGAACAAAGAAATGGTTCGTCGTGATCATTTGTCAACAGTTTATAATACTGCTATGTCCACAAATGCTGGGGGAAACTTTTCCTAAATATCTTACAAAAAAATATTTTTTACTCAATGCCAGGATCAAAAGAAAATTTTGTCTAAAGTAATGTTGTTGCAATTATAATGCATTAATCATGAGTTTATGTGTTTGTTCTCGAATGCTTTTATTTCATTTCTAAGAGGAAATACACAGTTACAAGAAAAAAGGTGAACGTACACGCACCCGAGAAGTTGTTACTTTTATTGGCCATCATTGGGACAAGAATAAGCGAGCAGCTTTGGGCTAGCGATGGGAGTGTGAGAGCACCTGGTGGAGGTCGCGGGACACCTGTTGGCCGCCACTCTCTGATTGATGGGCGCGCGCCTGGAGAGCAGCGGCCGATTTTTTACGCGCTTCAGCAGCCGCCCATCTCCCCGGCCAGCCTTGCCTCTCCCCGCTCCGCCCCGCCCCACCCCGCTCCGTTTCACCCTGTCCCACCCCGCCCAGTCTCCCCGTCCTACCCCGCTCCCCCCCGCCCCACCCACCCCACCCAGCCCCACCTCGCCCCACCCCGCTTCGTCCCGTCCCGCCCCGCCCCACCCCCTCCAACCACGCTCGGCAAGCCCCACCCCAGCCCGCTCCATCCCTCTAACCGCCCTGCCCCGCCCCACCCCACACCGCTCCGCTTCGCCCCACCCCGTACCACCCCAATTGATAATTGTTAGTTTAAAAATGTATTCACAAAGTTCACTCTCTGTATTTATCTTGTATACCACACAGCTTAGAAAATGTTATTTTAATGCTGCAAAACGTGGTTGTCGATGTTCTGGCTGAAACCCATTTTGGAGTTCCCTGATACTAGAACAATGTTTTTAACGTCTGTCTCATTGTCTGTCACTATGTTCGTCCGTCTGTCTGTCCGACAGTATGCCCATCAGCCTGTCAGTCTCTCTGTTTCTTCGTGTCTGTCCGTGAGTCCATCCGCTTGTCTATCCATCCGTCTGTGTCTGTCAGTCTGGATGACCACTTCATCGAACCGAATGACCGAATCATACGTATCAATACGTATCAACGTATCATACGAATCAAAACTCGTATATCAAGTTTTGTCACTAACGGATATCAGAAGAAATTCCAACTTCTATAAATTTGAAATGAATCTTTTGGTTTTTGAGGATGCTTTATACGAAGTCCTTTGAGCATTTAAAAAAAATTCTGAAATTTATTTTACTTACAATTTTCTACTCGCAGTGAATGAAGCTATTATAAATATGGCAAAAGTAATACGTTTATTAAAACTTCTAAAATTTCAGGAGTCGAAAAAGTTCAATTTAAAATTCAAGCTAGAGATTTCTTGTTGATTCAGTGGTGAGTTGTAGTTGACATTTACATAATTGAAATGATTGAAGGCGTTGTCATTGTCTAGAGATTTCTATTGTCTAGAGATTTCTTGCTTGATTAAATTCATTTTCAAATACTATATACTAGTTGAATGTGGGGTCACCGAAGCTGTAAACTGTTTTAAAAGTTTTTTCATGAGATGAAAATTTCTAAATGTCATTTTTAGCTTTGTTCAAATAAGTTTTTCAGTCTCTGATATTGAACATTCCAATGAATCGTAGAAGCTGATAATGTTATACTTCTGTTTAAAAATTCCCAACACCCAATGACCTTGCATGGTAACTCCTCACGGAATATGAACTGGTAATATTGCAATTTCAAAATTGTAATCGCCGTAAAAAATACTCACAGGTATGGATGATACGAATAGTTAGAATTTAGCATAGCTACATTTTTTATTCTCTTTTTTTGCTAATGTGCACAAAAATGCGCATAATAGATCACCTCTAAACTGTTCTTAAGCGTTATTCTCTAACCCTAATATAAGACCATTAGTTCCGTAGTTCCGAAAATTCTGTCATAAAATCTTCTACAATTACATTTGATTCTTCCCCATATATGTATGCATAATAACTTGAATGTGAAGAGACGAATACGAACAGTGTACAAAATTAGACTGTGCTTACATTCTCTAACATTACTCACACTTCTGGTTTTCTCCCTATTCACTTGGCGTTCTTCAAATTTAACAAGTTCCAAGGAAATCCTTTACGTATGTGTTGGCAAATTTATTATTTAAAATACGGGAATACGGACGAAACATTTCACTTCTGTTCAGAGCCATGTTCAGAGCCACAACGCTATTGAAAGTTCCCCCACATAGTTTACAGATTCCAGAACAGTTGCCATCCTCGCAGAAGAAAATTATGCCATCGTGGACTGAAAATTGCCTCCAGGTACTGGGGTTTAATCAATGCATACATCAACTATTTAGGTGGCATTGGTCCATCTACCCAGGAAGATCGCAACTCTAAAACGCGCAAAAACACGTTTTCGGAAATTTCTTAGAATCGTGTGGCCACATCCAAAAACAAATTATCAGTTCCCCTTTAGGAGACCGACACGCGTTGATTGACACCTCATATGTCTCGATTGGTGCAGGGGAAGTGGTCTAATCGTGAGGACGGAACATTATAATCATAATTTTATCATTTTAAAACAATCTTGATCTGTGGTCAAACAGGAAGCCATGTAATATAAGTTGTTATAAAATTGAGACAGGGTCAATTGAATAATTCATCATTGTACCAATATTTGTATTTGAAACAATAAATAAAGAATCCCATTGAATTCTTATCGCAACTGCGGTCAACGCCAGACTAGGTTTCAACAGCAGCAGTTGAAGATAGTAATCAAATACAACTCCCTTCAACTGCTGCAGTTGCCCCTCGTCTGCTCTTCTGCAGATACTGCTCTCTACTGCAGACACTGCTGTAGGACACTTGAGGATCACAACCCGCTTATCGAGGAAGTTGTAATGTACGGGCCGATATAGAAAAACTGCGTACCGTTTTCAGTGCCATATGTAGGCGAAAATTCCCTAGATTGAAGAGGCTGACCATTCACTAAGTTTTGTACATAAAAATAGTAAATTAATATTTCAAATGTTTAAAATTTCATTTAAATTCGGTTGCAAATACATTACTTACATTTGTTCGGACTGTATTAATTTAAAAATTTCAGGTTTGAACTACCGCCAGTTTAGGATGAGTCATTCGCTTCTGACCAATACGCAATATTTCCACAGGCCGCAAGCAAAGCAATTGAAGAGAGAAATGGAATTCAACTGTTCTTGGCTGCTGCAGTAGTTCGTATGCTGGTATTTTATTTTATTGCTTCTGTAGTAAATGTGCGTCTGAAAGAGAGATGTGTTATAATCGAGGCTGTTACGAAGAATATGCCAATGTAGGTTTCAACCACAGCAGTTGAAGAGAGTAATCAAATACAACTTTTTTCAACTGCTTCAGTTGGAGCCTCCATGTGCTCTTGAAGTTTTCCTTGATTTTTAGCTTACGCAGAGATCAATTAAGAGATTTTTAATTAATACTAGGAGAATTTCGGAATAGAAGGAAAAATATTGTGAATGTGGATAGGTTTTATACACTAATTCTATGCCATTATATCGATAAAGATGCAACTACTATTTTAATAAAAAACTCGGAAGTCGTTAGATTTCAATTTCTCGAGTGTAAGAAATATGCCATATGGAAATTAACGTCATAGAGATATCAACTTTTTTCAGCAATCATTTGTGATTAACTTTCTGAGGCTGAAATTTAATTATAAATCAAATAATACAAATTTTTCTTTTTCTGATATGGTTATCAGATATTGTGTTTAAACAACGTTCATATTATTGAAAATAAGATATATTAAATTTAATATTTTAAAATGCAACTTTTTTCCTGTTTAAAATTAATACTAAATAAATAAAACATATATTTTATATCCTTACTCGATAACATTTTAAGCCTTCAATATTCCAGCAATTGTGTGAACTTAGGCGCTACCTTCCTGATTTGTAAAATCAAGTTTTTTCGGTCCTCCTAACATCTAATTATTAAGGAGAAAGTTCACTACTTGAGAATGCTTACTTCTCACCATTTATAATTAGGTTCCACAAAGATTCGTAGTGTTCAGAATAAGCAGTAATATTTCTCGCCTTGTGTTCAACAAACAAAATTTCTTATTTCCTTACAATGTAATATACAGATTTCATTTTTATTGGGTTCGAGGTTTTCGTTTGATGTATACAAATGTTATGTAGGTATATGAAGACTGAAAGAAGGTAATATTGAATTTAGAAATAATTTCATTTTAAAATAGTTATAATATAAATATAGCGTGAATTCTACTCGAAGTATTTTGACCTCAGATGTTCTTGTTTCGAATTACGAGACCGAAACAAATTGTTTATTAACTGGAAGGTGAGACAGTGAACATTGTAATGTTTCTTTTCGGAATCAATATTGTTATAAATAACACTAATTCATTAATTATACCATTAGATTACTTAGTAGTTACCGTTTCAGTAAGGGCCACTTTGTTGTTGCACTGATCTCGACTGTTTGAATTAGACTCGTATCCAGGAATATGAGATCTCCCTGCAATTGTGTAAAAAGGCAAATGCGAAGTGGCAGTTCACATTTAAGAGTGCGAATTTCTCTCAGATTTAATGACAATTTCGTTTTATATCTACATGAAATCATTGTAAAATTAATTTTTCTTCTATTTATAATTTTTAAACTAAATTGATCGACATTACTAACATTAACAAAACATCACTTGCCAAGTCGCCTGAAGACACGTATTCAGTTGTTGCGCGGCTCCTTGGAAGTCATAGAGTCACCTTTTCATGGATGCCTTGATTCACTCACGAATTCGCCGTGCCCAATAAAACTTACTTCGTAATGTATTACTCCAAGATCTATTTATATATGTTCTCTCACGCTCTCTGAAGATGTCCATCTCTCTTTCAATGGTTAGAAAAAATGCATTCCAATATGAATCGTAAATTGGGAAACTCATAAATCACCAAGACAAACTTTTTCAACTCAGTCCACCACAATATTGTCTGTAACGTCATTATCTTAAATTCGTCGCAGTAGGCCCCTACATTTTAACATTCACACGTAGTTTCTTTGATTATAAAAACTCAAAATCTCGTTTAAATAGCACTCCAAAGGAATTCGCACTTACATCAATCTTCACAGACGGAGAGAATTCGTCTGCCATAGAATTTGTAACAGTGCAGATAGTCCAATATGAAAGGCCATTTAACATGTGTCCAGAAATTCCAGCAAACGATTCTACATGTGACCAGCAATAAGTTGATTTTTATCCATGTAACGTGTCTGCTTATTGCAGTTTGTTGTTAATGTATTGCAATTGTTCATGTTGATCTCTGTCAGCGTATAATGTCATACACTGCAATGTAAGAGAGTACTTGCAACTCGTGTACGTCCTCGGGCAGAACTGCTCCAAGAGGGATCTAGATCGCTCCAGGCTTGGTTTCCGAACGCCCACTACCTCCCTCCTACTGCTGCAAACGACGTCAGCTAGAGCTTACGATATTGGAGCCAGTGCGAGGCGAGCATAAAGAGCTCTTCCCTCTGTGGCCCCGCCCCCCTCCGTGCCAACGACCCGACCACACTCCTTCTCCTTCAGCCCGACTTGCCATCCACCCTCTTCTTTGCATTGTCCTACCACAGAGGAAAGCTATTAAGTTACGAAAAAAGGCTTTCTTCTATGATCCAACGTTTCCTACTGCGACAGTAAGAAAGAAGCATTCTTCCTGTTAAATTTTCATTTTTTGTTTTTTGTTTTCAACAATTCGAAAATATAAATTCAACCAAAGTATAACACACAAGAGGTATGACTGTTAGTTCACACATACATTCAAAATTTTATCGCAGTTATTTTAGATTTTAAGTATCAACCGTTGCGAATAAACTAAAAAAATACGTTCTAGCCGAATATAAATTAACACACTTATTTTATAGTAATATTAATCATTACTAATGACCGGATTCCCGCGTTACTGCATCTTTTCTTTCCTAACTTGATATTGGATGAAACCTTGACAGAAATTTGAATCATGAAAAGGACGTCATTTTAGTACGTGTTTTTTCTGCACGAAATTACCCGTTAGGCGGGGTTACTGCACATATTGCACGTTTAGGTAATGCTACCTGAAGTAGCACATTTTGGGATTTTACCGGACGAATTTGCAAGCTTTATAGTTTCGTTGCATAAAATATAATTTGCATTTGGGTGGCCTGTGAAACTCGAGTACCGTTTAATATGTATCAATTCTGCATTTTGTTGCCCTATGAATCGAGCGTCTATACCTTTCATGATGCCTACTGTCTTAATTAAAATTTCTGAGTTATTGAAGCAGGGATAGGTCCACGGCCCTTGATTGCGGCCACTTAGTAATCGCCATGTTCGGGGTTTGTATATGTATCTTCCCAATCGGATCATATATCCGTTTTGTCAGTCTTCACTGAACTTACCAACACGAAACACCATGCGCGAGTCACTGACTTTACGTCCAGGCGCAAAGCTTAGCTAAAGGCTTTACCCCGGGTGGTTCAAGAGAGAACAAACGCAGTTTTTGACCGCTTCTAGCAGCGGTCACGTGCGTCAGAGTGAGGTTAGGCACACAGACAAATATGAACGTAGAACGAAGTATTTCCTATCTGAAACATCTAGTATTAGATGATAGAAGATACAACAATTTCTCAGAAAATAATGTGGAAATATACATAATTGTAAATTATAATGAAAACAATTAAGAACATTTCTTCTGTAACTTTTTTTTTATTTCTGAAGGAATATTTGCATTTTTAAATTCTTGTATTTACTTTTTGTGTTTTATGCTAATTAGTTTGTGTGCGAATAATAATTAAATGTCAAATATGGTTTGTTTAAACAATATGTTCAAACTTAATTATAATGACATTAAAATTATAACAGTTCTTTCACTTTAAATATCTCATTCAAACTATAAAAATACGAGTATATTGATAAAAGGATTACTGTGAGTTTTAAGGCTACATAACACCGTTTTGTAAAGTCTTGATCATTTTATTTCATGTTTTTGCACGTTTTTATGTTTTTACTGCACTTTTTTGGTGTTTTTATTGAACGTTTTGATGTTTTTACTGCACGCTTTAGAGAGTTTTACTGCAGAATTTTACTGAAAATCCGGTATTTAATCATTACTTTCTCGAACTTACTAACGTAAGAAGAAAAAGTATTGTAATCGTGCGCCGGAAAAGGACAAGTTTTTGATACAAAAATTCTTATTGCCGGGCCCTGGTAACAAAAGGTTTATAAATGCAGTTGATAAATATAGACCAAACTTCCTTGAACACGTCGTGTTGCCATAATCCGTGTTTTGTGTGTTATTTGTACCTAAAAATCGATTGACGGCAAAACGACTGTCTGTCCGTCTGTCTATCTGTCCGTCTGTCTGTTCGTCTGTCTGTCTGTGCACAACACTAGCGCATAAACCGTTCAGACTATTTTCTCCAAACTGATATTCCCTAATCGGTCTGTCTAATATCGCGGCCCCTGGAATTTGAAACCGATATTTTAGGCCGTCTAGAATGCGAGGGGCCAGTACGCCTTGCATTTCCAACACGGCCCCGGCCCCCACGTTAAGCCGTCTAGGATGCGAGAGGCCAGCTCGCCTCGCTTCTCCAACAAGGGCCCCGGCTTCCGGCCCCCACGTTAGGGCGTCTAGGATGCGAGCGTCCAGCTCACCTTACTTTTCCAACACAGGCCCGGCCACAAGGTTAAGCCGTTTAGGATGCGAGCGGCCAGCTCGCCTTGCTTCTCCAACACGGCCCCGGCCCCAATTTAGGCCGTCTAGGATCTCGTTCACACCAGGAGTCGCCGCTCGTAGTCCCCGTGCTTTGCCTGTACGGTTCGTCCCGGACTCCCTTCGGTCACCGTATCACCACACACTGCCTGCTTCTCCCGCGACTCGGCGGCTCGTGCATTTCTAGGACTGCTCTACTATTTATACAACTCTCGGACTGTTGCTCCAGTGCCCACAGCTCCCTTAAATAGGGGAGAGGACGTCACGGCAGTGTCCCGCCACACAGCTCCCGTCGGAGTGGCTGCTTTTAACTATTGCGAGCGTCGTCGGCGCGCGCTATACTGCCGCGCGCGTGACAGGTTCAAACTCATCCGTAGCTGAAAGATCGTGCGCGCTCCGTGGCCCGCTTGTTAGGATACTCTACCGCAAGTCGTCTGGTACCGATTGAAGAAACCACGGAAAACTACCGATCAAAGCAGCCGGCCGCTAGAATCTCCTCCAGTCAGCGACTGAATTCGACCTAACTATATAATTGTATCGTAAATTCTCCATCGTCGGGTCTCGGATTCTAAGACTTCCTCGTCAGAGTCGTTGCAGAGGCGGTGGGCACGCTTTTTGAGCTGAACAGAGTAGTTGTATCGGCTTGGTTCTGACTGTCTCGCCACTCAGGGGACCGGTTTCGACCGACGGGTCTCGACCGGCGCATGTGAGTGACGTATGACTCGAATCTAGAGAGCTGGTAAGCTTCGAAGTATCGAAGCGACTCCACCCACGTAAATGGATGTTCACAAAGAGCATTCTAGCTTATCCAGATGCCAGCCTGTCGGTGCCTCTTTGCGCACGTTTTGAGGCGAGAGTAAGCTGAGAAGCGAGGAATCCAGCCTGGGGTATGAAAATACCCCTTGTCCTTGCTTAGTAGTTCAGTAAGCTGCAATTACAACTACCCGCCCAGGAGCGTTGCTCTGCGTGGTGGCAGAGCCAGGCGGATGGCTGCGGAATGTGGGTGGTCGACAGTGGCGACCCGGGCCCATAAAACTGACCTCAGGCGGGCGATGCGCGCCGTAAACCCCGGCCGCCGTCCGGCATGCGGGCGCCGACTCCCGCCCACACTCGCGCCACGCCCACCCCCGGAACACGGCTCATTCCTGCCCCCGCCACACCTCATTCCAGCCCGTTTTGCCTGCGCTGCGCTTTTCAGGACCCGAGGCGGGGTGAGGGAAAGCGAGGAGAAGAAGAGCGCTTGGGACGGGTGTAGTCACTTTTCGGTCTGTCGTTTGTCAGGTATCGACACCAATATTGCCTCAAAATTAAAGAATGTGTTCGTAATTCATTATTTAAAATTTCTTTAATTCTTTGAACAATACATCAATCAAGGTTCACTTCAAGCATCTTTCGCCACTCTGTGTCCAAAACTGAAGTCTTTATGAAAGCATCGTCTAGTGAAGTAGACAAGACATCAGTTGCGGCCGGTGGGTTGAGAATTAGGAGGGGCGGCATATATATCCGAATTATCACATACATTTTACCTCTTCAAAATATTTCTTCAACGAGAAAACTATGGCATGTAGAGTAGAAACGATTTGCATGTATCGGGATTTTAATTATTGTCTAGCATAATTTATACGTTGCTAACGAAAGGTACAATTGTGCTCACGCAAAAGTAGATTTTTTCAAAAGATATTTTCAGCAAACAAAACAGTAATTTATGAAATCAGATGGAGTGGTCTGTATTCTTAGCTTAGTTAATAGGTACTCTGCCGAACAAAACGCTGCCCCCACTCTTCCTCAAGCTTCTATTGCCTCGCATGCACCAGCTAACCTCTCTTAAGCACACAATCAGTTACCACAAAACCAAATATTCCGCCTTTTAAACTATTAGTTGCTAATTAATTACGCAAAAATTAATTTTTTTTGTTCTTCAAACTTTTGGGTAATTATTGGTGACATAGCTTAAGATTGAATTAACACTATCGCAATGGGATACCACAAAATCAAGTACGACATCTTGTAGAGCGATTTAATTGCTAATTAATTACAAAAAATAATTTAATTGCTCTTCATACTTCCGAGTAATTAACTGTGAGCTGCCGGGCGCGCGCGACAGTCGGCTAGGCGCCTGACGTTACCCGGTGGGTCGCCGTACCGCCAGTGCGCCAGACCGCCACCATTATTTTTTTTTATTTTGTCTGTGTGAGTAGAATCAGTTTTAATATTACACGTATTATCGAGCATCACAATTCTACATGAAAATATCAATATTAAAGATATATTAAATATAACAATGTACAATAACATTAATCTAATGAAATTAATAAATACTAAAGTGAAAATAATAAGTAATTTATTGAACTTCTTCGTAATTTGTGTGCAGAATATTTTAAACAATACCTCTCATTTCATTTATTATGGTTAATAACAAAAAGTACGTCAAACATATTTAGTACTTAATTTAATACTTGACTTTCATTTTTATGTATATTTTTTGGTTATAATATTTTACACTTTACTCATCTTAATATTTTATTTAGTGCACAGCAATAGAGTTTTTAATTCTTCTAGATCTTTCAAAAAATTTGTTTATATATTAAGGCTTTATAACATTGCCAACGATTCAACAACGCCTAATTGACCTTATCAGGGATCAAACCAGACCTTTTTTGTGGATTATGTACAGAGAAAGACGAACGTATTTATCGTAGATTGCAGGCGTATTGGGCTGACAATTTTTATTGATCCATAGATGACAATTGGGTGTACGACGATACGCTAGTGTGGGCCCCTGAAAGACGTTGACTATGTCAATGCCATCGTACGTAGTAACGGATATTTCCGTTTTAATCTCATTGGCGTGTTCAACAAGCGTGACAAAAGTATTCGACACCTCTCCAACTGATAAGAGAAACTCGGTCATAAAGCACGGATCAGCGACAGAAAACTTATCAGTGGATGTGAGGCGGCTGTCCCGTACATAAGGTGTATAGAAGATTCGTCAAATTAGTCTGAAATATCAACATGTCCAGGAAGGGTAGCGAAACGACTGTGCAAGAGAGAAAAGTTATTGTTAGTCTGCATAGCCAGGGAAAATCATAGTCTGAAATAGACAAGGTGGTAAACCCAAACCGGAAAACCATAGTATCGTTAAGAGATGGAAAGATGAGAAAACGTACGTTAGTCGTTCACGGCAGGGGCGTCCTCCGAAACTGAGGACTAGGGACAAGTGGCACATGTGAGAATGGTGCAACAAAACTCGCGGAAGCGTCCTCTGCAATAGCAGCAGGAGTGGTAGCAGGCATTGGTATCGATGTCACCGTTCAAACGATTCTCAGACACTTGAACAGGGGGGGGGGTACCACGCCAGAGTTCCACGGCGCAAACCGTTCGTGAATATAATTAATGCAAGAAAGCGTATGGCCTTTACGGAAAAATTTGTCAACAAGGATGTGACATTTTGGGACATAATTCTGTGGAGTGGTGAATGTAAATTTAACATGTACATCTCAAATGGCCGTAGTTTAGTATGGCACAAAGCGAACACAGAATGGGAACTGAAGAACATGGTAGCAACCGTCAAACACGGAGGTGGCAGTGTGATTGGGTGGGGATACATGTCCTCCATGGGTGCCGGGGAGCTCGTATTTATCAGTGGTATCGCGGATAGATTTGTGAACCTTGATATACTGAAACTAAATGTAAAACCCCTGAAAAGAAATGTACTCCAGGTCAAAGCGACTGAAAACTGTTCTATATAGGAAACGAGCCGTTAAAAAATACTGAATGCTGACGGTCTGAATACTTTTATTCATTACATATTTATTTTTTGTTCGTTACACGCAACATAACACGTGTTTTGTCAGCATTTGTTATGTATTCCTGTTCGGTTTGACATGTTTTTCACACGCAAAAAGAATGAAATAAATATTTGGAGTTTCCAACACGGTAAAGGTTACTTTCTATTATTTCCTCCCGTTTCTGAATATTTTTGTCACCACCTGTTCATCTATTCAAGTTAGTTAAAACTACAGTGATTTAAAAAATTATTTTGACCATACTTTAATTACATATATTTAAGAAATAAGGAAGACAATTTGGAAATGGAGATGGCTGATTGTTTTAATGAAGTCTGAAAAGGAGATATTTCTTATTAACAAAGTAATGAGGTCAATAACACATATGTGATGATTGACCTACAAAAATCAGTAGGTCAAATTCAATAGATTCATGTGAACAGAGTTTCAAATTTTGCTTTAACAGTATCGGTAAATCGCCATTTTCTTAAAAATGGCTCTAAATTTTTCAATGAAAATTGTCAATTAGGACGAGATGTTACTCTTCTTTATATTTTTAAATATATAGATTACGGTTTTACTGTCAAGAAGCCGAAAAGTTGAGAAAATTTCAAAAAATTGTACCTTGGGCGGTGATAAATGGCATCTGACAACAGACTGCATAGACCGTAAAGGCAGTCCACTCCAAGGAAATTAGAAAACTTTACTACGAGAAAGTATGTGCCATTCTGTAGCCCCACTAGTTACTTTATCGTATATGAACGTATATACGGAGTAATATTCGCAGTATAGAGAAAATTATGTAATGCTGCGCGAAAAAACTGCAATGAATTTACTTCTGCCGAAAATCCGCCGAGTCCTGATAACGGAAAAGTAGATAAATCCAATTGCTAAATTAAGAAAAAAAATCCTCTAAGTCTCGGCGTAGCCTAAATCCCTATTTCGTGAGTCTTTGATACCGAAAAGTCAATTGACGCCAAAACGTGCGTCAGTCCGTCAGTCCGTCAGTCCGTCAGTCCGTCAGTCCGTCAGTCCGTCAGTCCGTCAGTCCGTCAGTCCGTCAGTCCGTCAGTCCGTCAGTCCGTCAGTGCGTCAGTGCGTCAGTGCGTCAGTCCGTCAGTCCGTCAGTCCGTCAGTCCGTCAGTCCGTCAGTCCGTCAGTCCGTCAGTCCGTCAGTCCGTCAGTCCGTCAGTCCGTCAGTCCGTCAGTCCGTCAGTCCGTCAGTCCGTCAGTCCGTCAGTCCGTCAGTCCGTCCGTCCGTCAGTCCGTCAGTCCGTCAGTCCGTCAGTCCGTCAGTCCGTCAGTCCGTCAGTCCGTCAGTCCGTCAGTCCGTCAGTCCGTCTGTCCGTCTGTCCGTCTGTCCGTCTGTCCGTCTGTCCGTCTGTCCGTCTGTCCGTCTGTCCGTCTGTCCGTCTGTCCGTCTGTCCGTCTGTCCGTCTGTCCGTCTGTTCGTCTGTTCGTCTGTTCGTCTGTTCGTCTGTTCGTCTGTTCGTCTGTTCGTCTGTTCGTCTGTTCGTCTGTTCGTCTGTTCGTCTGTTCGTCTGTTCGTCTGTTCGTCTGTTCGTCTGTCCGTCTGTCCGTCTGTCCGTCTGTCCGTCTGTCCGTCTGTCCGTCTGTCCGTCTGTCCGTCTGTCCGTCTGTCCGTCTGTCCGTCTGTCCGTCTGTCCGTCTGTCCGTCTGTCCGTCTGTCCGTCTGTCCGTCGGTCCGTCGGTCCGTCGGTCCGTCGGTCCGTCGGTCCGTCCGTCTCTGAACACTACTAGCGCCTAAACCATGCGTACGATCTTTCCCAAGTTGAAAAGAACCCTGTCCATCTGGCTCGAGTTAAAGCTTTGAAATTTTGAACAACATTCTTTAAAATTTGGTGATACTTGACGTGAATCCCCCCAGACATTTGAAAAGTTTTCTCAAAACGTCTCCAAATTTTTTCTGTAAATTTCTTTTAAGAATAGAGTATATTACACTTACAAATTTTGGAAGTTCGGCGTCTTTTTACATGTACCAAATTTTCTTAAAAGCGGCTCCAAATTTTGCAATGAAAATTGTCTTTTAGGAGCAGGTTTTACTCTTCTTTAATGTTATTAAAGTAATATTTCGGTTCTACTATTAGGAAACCGAAAAGTTGAGAAATTGTTTTAAATAAAGGACTTTGGCCGGCGATAGATGGCAGCTGGCAACAGATGGGGTAAGACCGTAAAGGCAGTCCTCACAAAAGAGATTAGAAAACGTAACTACGAGAAAGTCTGTGCCATTTGTAGCACCACTAGTTTCGCGCAGCTTTACATAACTTTCTCTGCACTACGTATATTACTCCGTAGGTGTACGAGAAGGTAACAAGCGGTGCTACACAATGGTACATACTTTCTCGTAGTAAAGTTTTCTAATTTTCTTGGTGTGGACTGTCTTTCCGTTCTTGCCCCATCCATCGTATCAGCTGCTATCTATCGCCGCCCAAAATCTATTTTTTCTCAATTTTTCGGTATTGGGCTGAATCGGTGCAGGAAAATACTTTGCGTGCCCAATATAGCCCGCCGTATACAATTTACCGACCTGAAAATGAATTTACGTTTGGAGAAAGGATATAATTCTTTAGGCACCAAGTGCATTATGAGATTCCTAATTATCGAGCGACAACGAAAAGCCTGAGGACCTTGGCCTTTGGCCCGAGCATGTAACATCATTCAACTGTTTTTATATTTCCCTTCTTACCACAATCCTGTCGATCAACGTACGTTACACAATGTATAATCGAACTCCGTATCGAAGGCAATAAAAAACAATAATGTATCAGTAAAAAATAAACATCTTTTCCCAGCGTTTCTCTTGATAGTTTGTAGACGAGATTACTCGGGAACAAAAGAACTTAACGGTCTGCATAACATACAGGGGCTTTGTTGAAAGGAACCCGAGGCGACAGATGAATTTCAACCTTATGCGTAAACTAAAACAAGGAGTCTTTTCTAGTACCAGCAAATGTCTACGGTTGTTGCCACCAATTTGTAAATAACGCGAGATATAAAATGAAACATTGTAAAATGACTTAGTAAATAGATTTTTAGATAGAATAATAATAACAAAATTCCTGTTTTGATTGTATAAATTAATTTCAAAGACGAAGATATTCCCGGATAGGTGAACTAAGAAAGAGACGATTTGTAATTATTTTGTAAATAATTAGCCGGTTCAAATTTTCGAAAGAAAAAGAATGTTCCCTGTTATATTGGAGTTTTGAGTATTTTTTAGATATAAATAGAGATTTTTTAGATATATCTTATTATCTTCTCCCGAGAAACCCATGTTTACCGTGATTTGCACGATCCACAAGAATAAAATTTTTCTGAAGTATCTCGCTCTGGTTTTGCTTGTTCCTCGTAGTCTCCATTTCGGTATCACTAGGAGAGAGGTGGTAAATAAGTACATAGAGAGGTGTAACACTACAATATATTTTACGACTGTGCTGCCCGAAAAGTCGCCACCCAAGACTTCCGCAGTCGTGAGTTCCAAAGTGAAGTGAAGCCTGCGGGTAAGTTGGTACGCCACAGAGCGGCCCACCTTCGCCACCACGGAGCCGCCCCCTGCAGATTTACGGCCCGAAGCGGCCGCTGGCACCGTTTACGACGTCCCAGCTAAACAGGGCCTCCTGCACCCCTCGGTCAGCCGCCGCTGGAAGGTCAACCGCCGGGCCGCCCCATGGCCATCGGTCGCAGGGCGGAGCTACACAAACTATTTGATGATAGGCATCCTCCTATACTTGGGTTTTCGTAACGTGGTGGATGACATTAGGTCGTTTTTACACCTCTCGCCTTATATTATGAATCTTTTTAATGAATTCGCGAACTTTCTTATCAATGGGGCTCATGGCCTCAAACATGTGCTTATCACTGTTATAAAGATTCTTGTGTCCTACTGACTAGTTGTAATTCAGTAAGTATTCTCTATTGTTTCATTCAGTTCTTCCTGCTCTGGGTTGTTGTGAGTCATGTCGCCATGGGTTGTCAGCATTCTTTATTTTGGCAATTTTCTCGAAAATGAAAATTGTAGGTGAAAAACAGTCTGAAGCAAGCGTTCGCGAATCGTTCATAGTGATATTTACCATATTCATGAATATCATATTTAGAATATTCATAAATATAGATTTCTTGCCCATGTGAGAGTACATATGTACAATGCAATTTTGTTTATGGAGAGAATTGTAATAGTTGGATAGAATTTACACTTAGTGTCGACTCACTACCCGCTACAAAAAATGTTTTTGAGATAACCTACCGGTTTTTACTTCATGAAATTAATATGAAATAATACTGATAATTTCGTAATAATTACTGGTGGTGTTTTAATACAGAAAAATATTTGTACGCAGAGCAACCCAGAAGCAAATTGCAGTAAGTTAATAACAACTTCTTCTCGAAGGAAGTGGAATTGCAGCAACTTCACTGCCGTAGCAGCAACAGCGTCAGGGTTTCCAAGAAACGGTTTCTTCCTCGGGCCAAGTTCTTTTCTTTTCCCGTAGCCCAGGCCTCCCTGCTGCCAGCGCCCGCTTTCTGCCGTCTTCGGGAGTTGGGCGCTGGAACGAAAATCCATTTCCCACCCAAGTCCGTACGGGGGGGGGGGAGAGGGCGCCTCGCCCGGAACTTGGCGAGGCGGCGGAGGCTGCGCCGCAGGGCAAGAAAGGGTCTGGAAGGGCCTCCGAACGCGGGTGATCCGACTGGAGAGGCCCGGACGGAGGGCGGCTCGGGAGGGGCTGGATGTTTTTATCCCGGTATCGACAGGCGAGTCGTTAATCACTACCGGAGGAGCTGGCGGGGGCGGCGGGGGCGGAAGGGGTGGCGGTGGGCGACGCTGTACCTGCCTCGCCAGCTGCCGCCCACGCCGCCTTCGCCTTCGCCTCTCGAGTTGAGACTCTGTCGTCCTTTGTGGGCTAAATGGCGTAGTTCTGAATTTGAGATTTTTTTTGTTCGTTTTCGTGACATGTGATGTCATATGATGCTATCGGAATTGCCTCATATTTCCTCGTGTCATAGTCCTGGACGACGGCTCATTGTGTGTCGAAGACTTACTGCCAGATTAACTTTTCTTATCTGCAGGCTTGACGTCTGTACAGAAATCGGAAAGTGGTAGATCACATTATTTTTAATTGCAGTTACCAGTATTTTAAGTAGTTTGAAACACACACACACTTGAATATAATAGTAAGGTGTCAATAGATAATTGTGTAAAACGTTTATTGTTACGTTTTAGAGTATCTTGGGTGTAACATTGGTTTCTTCTCGAATAAATTAATAGTAAAATTTCTGGCAGTATTAATATATAAAATTGGAAGTATTTTTGTAATTAAGCGGTACTCTAAATTGTACATAAGAAATCAAGTTTTACCTTCTTATCGCGTCTATAAGATCACGTCTATAAGATTCGCTTAAACAAAGCATTTATGATACATTAAAGTGTTTCCTCCTTTCTTAGATATTAATATGTAATCACGACTTACTTTCAATCTGCTTTTGTTTTACATTTGCATGTGATTCTGACATCAGCATTTTTAAAGTAATCAGTATTTTTGCGCAGTCTCTTTTCCTACGTAGCATGTTACTTTTCCCTTCCCCAACATGGATATTTCACATTCATCCAGAGTTACAGGATATTTCTGGAATGATATCACTCTCCATTAAGGACAATGTGGAATTGTGATAATGGGAGTGACCCGGACTGGACATTAACATTAATTCTCAAGGTATGCGCCGTTTTCTATGTCAAATGACTCCCATTGTTTCACCCTTGCACTGTACATCGAATCTGTGCCGCTAATTTGGACTCAGATGCATTAAATGAAGATAATAAGCAGGCTAGTGGCATTCAACACCCCCACAATATACCGAAGAAATCTAAGAATGACGTTTATTTTATTAACTCGTTACAGGCATGGTTGGGGTCTTGGGTATGCGAGTAATGTTTTATGCCCTAATTCAAAACAATTTGGCACTGGTACGTCCCAGTTCCTTTGCAGAGGTTGAACTTGCAGTACGGTTGTGTGCAGAGTGATTGTGTGCGAAAGAAAATAAATTATGTATTGTTAAATATGTAGGTGAGTCATTTCAGGGGAAAAACTCATCACCGTCTTCTTCTCAATGAGATTAGCAAATGTTTCGTAAGTTATTTTGTTGAGAAATACTTTGATAATACACAACAGTTTATTGACTGTTTCTCTTATTCTAGTATGTCCAGAAAGACGCGCTTAAAGTGAATCGAAACGCTGAGTATATTCGTGTTGCTGAAGAAAAAATAATTTTCGATACAAACGGCAAATAACCAACACTTTTGAGTTGATGAAGTGGGATGCATGTTGCTACATTCATCAGTCAAGCGCTTCTGTGCAATTGCCATATACGACGTTAGAACTTTAACCTCCTAGCCGGCCGTCACAATTGCAGTGCATTCGCTTATCACATGACGCTAATGACTTCCAAATCTAGAACAGCAATTTTAGTCTTGGGCACTAAGTTCCCGTGACATACAGGCTGCGACGAAATTGGAGAAATACAAAAACATGAGCACTTTTCAAGGAAATCTATGCTTCTGAGGCAAAAACAGAAAATTAATTATTTATTAAAGGAAAATACCCAAATTCGGGCCTCTATTTTGTTTTCGAATATTTTTAAATTTAATTTTCTGCACAATTAAATCAAAATATATTCAATGCATACCTTACCTAGTTATACAAATGTTGTATTATTCTTATAAGTATTGGCCAAGTAGATTAAAAATAAAATAACTTTTTCGTTAATATTACATTCTGTGTATTTTTAAAACATGTTTCCGAATGTATGCCCCCCGCAAACCTTTTAAGAAATGGGTAAAACTAAATGAAAAACTGCAATTAGATTAAACTCAGAATAATTTTACAAAAATACAAGGGTAACATCTTATATAAGAAATTGTATTATGTTGCTCATTAGTCTCTATATACAAGTACACAAGCAACTTTTCCGCTCCCGCACTTTCTACATGAGTTCAGAGTAAGCACATTTGGCATATCACCCATAGTTCTTCAACAGCCCTCCAAACATTTTACACTGCAAAATATGTACTCTGCATTGTCTTGATCTGGGAGGGAAGACATGTCGGTCAATTTCTCGCCGAAGGTGGAATCTTACTTTTGCTTTTTGCTTAACTTTAGAATTCTTTTCGACTTCTCTAGAATTAAATTCTGAATTTGTCTCTTGACCTCTTTCTTCTACCTGTCCTCTTGAACCGATAGGCTTTAGAGTAGGCTCTTGCATTTTATTAGTCTCTTAAGGAATAAGGAGTGCCAAAAATCTTTTTTTTTTTACTATACAAGACGAAAAATTGAGAGCCCGCGTTGGGAACTTTGCGGGGTGGGGATCGGGATAGGCACCAGTGCGTTAATATTCCAAATGCCAATAAAAGTTTAACAAGGAATGTAAAATAAATGGCATTACCGTACATGAACAGCTTGTAATGTCCCCTTCAAAATAACGTAATGGTTAGAAGACTTACCAATGAAGTATCGAAATCAGGTAACTGAAAATAAGCACTTGAAAAAACTTTGCTTTTCACTCGCAATAACATCCGCCACCATGTGAAGATGAAGACACTACAACTTGACTGGACTACGGTCTTGAAAAACGCAACAATTTTAGTAGGTTTCCAATAAGGAAAAACACTCTACAAAGCTTCAAATGAAGGGGCTTGCATAAGAAACCCGGCCCCGGATTCTTAAAAGTTTCGTTGGGGGCGCCTTCAGGAAGCCTGGTTTAAAAATCCACAAAATGTAATGTTTACGAAAAACTTATTGTTTTCTTAATCTACATAGCCGATAATTGTAAGTAGAATATAACATTTGTTCAACTAGGTAAGGTATGCATTGTATATATTCCGATTTAATTGTACAAAAAATTGGATTAAGAATATTTGAAAACAAGATGGGGATCTTGGTTTAGGTACTTCTAATTCCGTTTTCTCTTATGCGATTACAAGATTCAAAAGGGAGTGTAGAGACAGAGCCGCGAGTAAAACAAATAGTAGTAGTAGTCACACAGTAGTCATCATACTTTCATCATTTTACGTAAGTGCTGATGGAAATTTTAGAGTTAGAATAAAAATGTGAATCATTTGAATTGATTTTTTACAATCATTCCTTTTTAATGTCGATTTTTCATTGTTTACGTGACATTTTTCACCCCTACTTTGGCCAAACCAAAAGCATTTTGGCCTCTTTATTTTAGGTAAAATAAATGCCTGAACTTCTGTGCTTTAATTATAATTAATAAAAAGAATTACTGTTAAATGATTAATTATTATTTTCAATATATTTTCATGTAAACAAATGTAAATATAATATTTTTCTCAAATTCTACACTAGGAATAAAACATCAAAAAATCACATGTTGTATATTAGGAAATAAACAAGTAGTGGCCCTCTGGACACGAACATCTAGTTTTAAGGTTCTAAAATGCATCTTTTTCGAGGAATGCACGGCATTAGTTTAGTGCGCGTTTGGCGGGTTGCTTCTATAAGCTACAAGTAATTCATTACTAAATACGGGTGATATGTAACACAATTTCATTCATTCTGTCCAGTAGTCCGTACAAATGCCTTTAAAACGATACTGTACTTTTCTTAAACGACTCTGTACTTTAATAGGAAAGGTAGTATCTTTCCATTAGAGATGTAGAATATAATTATATATAATACAATATATACTAGAATGTATAGGGTTATTATTATTATTATTATTATTATTATTATTATTATTATTATTATTATTATTATTATTAGGGAACGGATTTTATTGCAATAAAAATGCAAAGTATGTACATACATATGTACTTATTTTTTCGAAAATATGTAAGAAAAAATAGGAAATATGTAAAATAAAAATTCGTCATTGTGTTTAAAATTGTTCTCTACTAGCATTTTCCGAGCATAGAATGTCGCCAATCAGTTCTTCACAAGCATTCGGAAAAGTAGATTCTATCTCTATAGGAGTAATTCTACACTAGATTTCACCACACACAAGAATTTTATCCGAAATACAAAATACGTTCATAGTATATATTACAATGTTTACGAGAAGCCAGAGTTCCAGTGAATAGTACCGTGTAGTCAGTGATGGATCGAAGGGAAGGGGGGTTACGTCCCCCACTCGAATAGCGCATAAGATAATTTTCTGTAAAAAAATATTTGTTAGTTTTCGATCGAGTAACGAATGTGCTGTTTGAAACATGAGCAAAATCGTAGTTGAAATGACTTTTGTTCACAGAAATCCTTTCATTCTTGACTCTTGAGTATGCAGTAAGCGAGGGGGGGGGGACAATTATGGTGAAGATATGGTGATCATAGAAGCCCAGCAGCATTACATTTGATTTTTAAGAAAGATGATTCCGTAACATATGATTGAAACGCGCATCTGAAATATTCCGTTTCGACATATAAATATATTAAAATATAAATAAACATGTAGTAATAGGTAAAATATGTAAAAATATGTAATTATACCAAAATATGTAAAAATATGTAAAATAAAAATAGTTCCAATTTATTCAGACGGTCTTAAAAATTCAAAAAAATATTATTGAATGCAGGTATCTAGTTCCCGTAAAAACATGTAATTACATGTAAATCCGTTCCCTAATTATTACTATCACTATTATTATTATTACTATTATTATTACTATTATTATTACTATTATTATTACTATTATTATTACTATTACTATTATTATTATTATTATTATTATTATTATTATTATTATTACAAATTTTTCACTTTGCATTATTATTACTATTTTTCACTCTGCACTATGTGCACGAACATTCACCTGACCATTGCTAGTCTAGGCTCGGTCGATCTCCAAGAGACAAGACACGAACAAATGTTACGCTCTAGACATTTCAATCAATCACTTCTCAATCAGCAGTTTATCCCATGAATTCTCTTATTATTCTGTAGCTGACCAGTATTACTGATTTTTTCATTTGCTTTACGGATGAAAATGCTAGTTTCAACACTTGAATTGCATGCACTGTGTTGTGGGATTAATCCTGTGGTGGACATGATTATCGGTTGTACGTCGATATTCTAAAGTCGCCATTGATGACGAAGCTCTTGAGTCAGCTGCACATATTTCTGAATTTTCAAATTATATACAGATTCTAGATTGTTATTGTTGACGACTGCAAAATCGATTATCATGGCTGTTTTCTTGAGCTTGTTTAGAACTATTATATCTGGCGTATTGTTCGAAATTTTGGTGTCTGTAATTATGCTTCTGTCCCAGTATAGCTTCCATTCATCATTTTCCAAGACTGTAGAAGCATGATTTTTTAATATGGGACATTACAGGACTCAAATCCGTATTTTGTTACTAACAGTCCATGAATTATTTTACCCATATTATTGTGCCTAACTTTATAGGCGGTGGAAGCCAACACGCTGCAACCGGCAAGGATGTGCTGGATGTTTTCATGCTGTGCACTGCATCTTCTACATTCATCACTTACTGTGGAGGGGTCTCTTATTATAATGTATGAATATTTTTTGCGATAACCTTGCCTTGAATCGCTATCATAAAGCCTTCTGTTTCTGGGTACAGTAAACCACGTGTCAACCACTTGTTAGATACTTTAAAATATATGTTCTGGCCTGATAGTTCATTGGGATGTCTACCATGTATTTTCATTATTATTATTATTATTATTATTATTATTATTATTATTATTATTATTATTATTATTATTATTATTGTTAAAATCATCGCATCAATTCACGACTTAATATGTTGGGTGTAGTTCAATTGAAATATATACTCCATATTTCGACCAGCCGCCTAAGAAGTAGATCTAGTGTCTCTAGGTGTGTCTATCTCTTTGTGCCAAACTTTGCACCAAACATGGACTGTTCCCAATTTAGCGATTTCTTCCACATCCACGTCTTTTGAATGACCTGGAACTTTGAACAAGTTCTCGTACATTTTATGACATTCATGCTTTTAAGTCCTACATATGAAAATGTGAAGGTCAGATATTCGTAACACTTTCAAATAAACTGCGCGGCACATCGAAACTTCTCCTCTGCTTTGTTTTATTAATCAACAAAAACTCATATCTTTGTAAAAAAGTCATGACATTATTTAAATATCTACAAATGAGCGATAAATTGTATTGAGAAAATAATATCTTACTTGAAATTCAAGGTGTATGGCATATATGAATATTTAAAATTTGTTAATTTTTAAAATTTCAGAAATTTCAATGAAACCCGGAAATATACCATATTTACAAAGGCACTATTTTAGATCAAAAATTAAAGAAATACGTGCAAACACTTTTCAGAAAGTTTTGAAAATGCCAGAAAGGTTTCTGTAAAGTACTCCCAAAATTCAAATATGTTAATTATTCCTGGAATGGCTCTACTTGGTTTCACTCCTGACATGTTTACTAAGGTTTGGCTTAAAATCTTCTAATCTAACACAGTTGCGTGTGACTGATATACCCGCCCTCCCTCCAAACAGTCATCCCAATTTTCGGATACAAAATTGCTTTTATCTCTTCCACCTGCACCAATCTCTTTGAGACAGCACAATTAGACCCTGACGCATACGAGAAGCTCAAAATAAGCTAGAGAAGCTAAAGAAGCAATGAGAAAGTCTGTGCAATTCTGTAGCATTTTTTAGGCAATTAAAACTTATTTTGGTTGGATTACGGCACTTAGAGAGGTTATTAATAGCTCATTCGATTCCTCTCGACAAGAGAAACTGATCTGCACAATTTTTAGCAGATTCTCTCTCTGGTATTCTGGTAAATCACGTGTTATTGATGCTATGAATTCACCTATAAGTACAATGGTGAAATACTATGAATTACCTTTCCCTTTTCGGCATTTACATGAATTGTTACGACTTGATTCATCATATTGAGGATCATTATACCTATTTTGTAATGAAACAAAAAAATAAGAAAATGTAGTAATGGATAATTTGTCTTGTAATTGCGAATGCACGAAAATGCATGAGCATATAAATAATTGTAATATTTTTTAAGTTATTTTTATTATGAACTTGCAAAGCACAAATAAAACATTTAGACAAGAAAATACCCGCCGCAGGCGCCACGTTAAATTAGTTAAATCTAATAGACGGCATCATGATAGTCTGGTTATCCGAATACCACGAGCACGACGAATCATTTTATGGAACGTTTAGTGAGCAATTATGATGATGAATTGCATCTTGCCAACATTAATGGTTCGTCTTAAGTGTATATTCACTTGTACGATCTCATTCATGGACGTGAATGGTTGTATTCAATCACACGACACCAAGCTTTTGCATATTCGTTTCTTTTACCTAATACTTATTTACTGATTTAAATTTTGTTAGGAAACTGAAAATCATTGATATTGTTTATGATGTGATTTCTATTCAAACGAAGATGCAATTTATCACAAGTGTTTTAAAATATGAGTATTTTAAAATATGTTTTATTATGGAAAAAGCACATGTGTATTCACTGTTTGGAATGTTTGTAATATACGTGTTATTTTTACTCTTGAGTAATTGAATATAGATTAATATAATGATAGGATATGTTGCGGAGAAATATTGTTCTTTATTTGACATAAAATATCTTAAGTTTTGTTAATAATAAGTTAATAATTGTTCGAGAATATCTTGCGAGTGGTGTGAGAAAGAGCCTGGAGTTGAATAATATTTTTGATCTTTACGAGATGTTTTGCCACATGTTATCGCTACTGTATTTAATTAAATCAAACATGTTTTTAATTTAGAAAAATCAACAAAATATCAATAAGATCGAAATTTATTATTACGATGGACCTCAGAGGATCCATCGTTTGATTTCCACGGCATTATTGATACCGGCGTATTTCTAGGGTTAAGGGGAGTGTCTAGTGCCTATTCTGGTAATGTTAAATATTGAAAGTTAGGGTGCACTTTTCTCAAGAACAATGATAGTTTCATCTTTGATATTGTTCAGCAGTTTTGTCTGATGATTTTCAATATGGTAGACACTTTTTTATTTGCATTAACGCTTTTAATTTAAAAATTATGATTTTTTTGTCACATGTAAAATTTTTACTAAAAAAAGAAATTTCAATTTTTTTGAGAGATTATTTTACATAAAAAAGAGTCTCATATCAAGAACACATTAGTTGTGTACGACAGAAATTTTAGAAATATTATTTTAAATATTTTTAGGTAAATACATGAATGTTCACTGGAAATAAATGTGCGGCAAATGGCCTTAAAAGTAAAGAGTGACACTCTCCAACCACTACGATAGACTTTGATGTAATCTGTGTCCTCTTCCTTTTTCTTCTTGATGTTTCACTTCTTCTTTATTTCTTATTTTCTAAGATCTTCCATTGCTTTATCAACTTTTTCCACTCGAAATCTGATTTTTAATTCAGAATTACAAGAATATTTTTATTAACAGATGCGCGTTGACGTATACCATGACAGGGGGCACGGCAAATTTAAATACTGGAGAAAAAGGCTTTTAAATTTGAGATACGGCCAAACGGTGACAACAGCTATATTCAGCACACTTTCAAGATACAAAAATTATAAAAAGAAAGTTTTCAAATTTTCGTCAACATTTAGCGTTTAGAGTTAGCTGTTATATAAACCTAAGGGCTACAGAGATGTAGGTAGACCTAGTATGAGGTGGTCAGAGCAGTTCTGAGTCTCGGAACGGGCCATTGGCACCCAACCCTTGTCAAGGAAGAAGAAGCATACATTTTCGTCAAAATTCCTCTACATTTTGAGCCCTTAAGCGCTGCGTCCAGGGCGAGGGAAGAGCGCAGTGGGTGTCGCGGGCGAGGCGCGGGCCCCCCGTGGGGCGCGGGTCCGAAGGCGCCCACGTTAATTAGGGCGAGTCGGGCGGCGGTGGCGGCGGCGGGGAGCCCTGTCGTTTGTCCCCGTCATTGGCGATAGCGCGGGCGCTCGACACGGCCACCCAATCAGGGGCGCGCCGATCAGCGCGGCGCCGCGCCCGGAGGTCCACGCGTCTCTGCCCGTCGCCACCGCCCTCGCGCCCGTCCCGCCCCGCCCCGCCCCGCCCTCCCACGCCCCGCCCCGCCCACTCGCCCACGGCACAGACGCTGTCACTCTGCGGGAGGACGGGGACCGGACAGCTCAAATGCCAGGCAGCCGCGCCATACGCCACGGCTGAAATTATCCCATGGAATGTACGTTCATAACGAGGCAGCATTGCCGTTCTTACTGCAGCGTCGTTGATTTTCCTCGGGTTCGAGTCCCGATGGTGGCGGATATTCGACACTAGCTGGGTTGAATTCAATTAATTTCTGGAGGGGTGTTGGGGCGGCGGCTGCGCTGATCGGCAGTTTTCCGTAGTTTCTCTGATCAATACGGAATTAATATCGGAACAGTACCCTAACAAACAGGCCTTCGACCGTGCGTTACTTTTCCTCCCTCATTTCCGTTTAATAAGGAGCCCTTACACACACACACATACATACATTTACACCCACATGCACTCTATTTTCACGTATGTCAAGAGGCCTATCGAGATCTTAGATCTTGCCCCAGCTGGGACGGCGCCCCGCTAATGGAGGTACCTGAAAGAGGGAAAACTCGCAAGCAAACGCGTAGGCAGGCACAGAAGCTCGCATTCCAACTGTAAAAGGAACACGGTCACTTCCAGGGATATTCCATGCACTACACTTACGGCGCTTATGACTAAGTAAGCTGATGTAGTCAATAAAACAAGTCAATTAAGTATTACGACAACCTGTGACTAACCAAGTTTTTCCTAATGAAAATGATTGCGATTTCAAGAAGCTTCTTTGAAACCATAAAATATCTTTGACTGTGGTATTGTGTTTTTTCTTGATTAAAATAATCCAATTTTCTTTTCTTTTCTGCGGAATATGTTCTAATTGTTACGGATATTTCAAACAATAGAAAATACTTACTTTTCTCACTTGAGGAAAAACCTCACAGACAAGAAGATACGATCTAAACGACAAACATTACTTTTATTATCAATACAATACTGGCTTGGTTTCGTAAAATCGTCTCTAAGGAAAATGATTTATTCAATGAGGGATGGGGATTCGTACTTTATCACTGGGTACGAACATTAATTAAGTGTAAACCACCCCTTGCGGTATTTTACGACGAAATTATAAAGATTGCAAATGTATTAAATACTTCACTGACCTTCTAAATACAATGTTCAAACTCAGTAACCCATTCACACCCCGACACGTTACAGACCACTTAACTGAAATTAGCACAGGTAAGCTGTTTGAGAACAGACGTACTGAGTATCAGTTAGCAGCTAGGAGGACAAGGCCCAAAAGAAGGCACAGTTAGTTACGCTACCTCACATGCAACAGAGACAGATATATAATATTTGTATGCAAAAATGTATGCAGCTAACTTCATCTGAGTGAAACAAATAAAATGAAAATTGCACAGACATGTAAGAGACAAGCATTACCCTGTGGTTCAATAAAATATTGGTTTGGCAACTTCTGAAGTGTATAATCTATAGAATTGAAAAAATCAAAAGTGGAACAAATAAAAAGAAATTTAAGAAATAATATTGTTTTTTTATTGTTTTCATAGCATCGTCTTCAACAGACTGGACGTCCACTGCTCCGCGGCATTCGCCGTAGACGGGCATTCTTTTCCCACGCCTTCGTCTCTTGTATTACTTCCGGAGGTCGATAACGTTCAACGGTTACTGTTTCTCCTAGTGCCTCCGCAACGCCATAAAAGTTTCAAGATGGCCATTCAACTTCATTTTGTTCCGGGCAGCGCGTTCGTTTTGCGACCGCCGGAGTGTCCTCTGACGGAGGGTATGCGCGCGGGCGGCGTAGTGCCTGGCGCTCTGCTTTATGATGGTGCAGCCTCAAGGAGACCTCCCGGCGGTCTCGCTTGCACGGGCCCTGACGTTGGCAATGCTGTAATCAGCGTCAGTATGTTCATACAATACTGAGAATGTTGTCAAGGAGGAAGGCCCTATCCAATTGACTAAAAAAGTAAAGGAAACGTGAAGTGCAGTGTAATTAAAAAGTCGTGTATTTAACAGTTTAAAATAATTGTGCAGGTCAACTATAAAATGTAGAGTTAATTCTATTATTGTTATTATTGCTCTTATTGTTAGCATTGTATCATCATCATATTATTATTATTATTATTATTATTATTATTATTATTATTATTATTATTATTATTATTATTATTATTATTATCTTAAAATAATTTAAAGTTAAATTTTATTTATATTTCGTATTGTAAAATGTAAATTGTAGTGTTCTGCCACCAGGTTGTAAAAGCCTACTTGCAGAAATAATAAATATCTATCTAAAACCTTGTGCTTTCACCAATTTTGATGGTTCCCAATCAGCATTGTTTTCTGGATGTGTCAGATGTGCAAAAATATATTAAAATTCTCCCTTGATCTTGTATAGTGTTCACGAGTTGAGAGTTGAAGTTCCAGCGTGTTGATGGCAGTTTGGGTAGCTTTCTGCTCATAAAATATTGTGATGTTTTCGTCCTCTTCGTTGAATTTAAAAGAGACTAAAGAGGCTCGTCAGAGTTTGTGAGAAAAGTCTACGCTTTTCACACGTCGCTGCCTGCTGATAAACTATGTACAAGAAATGTGTTGGAATGTCTCTCTTTTTAGCTTGAAGACCACCTAAATGACCAGACATTACGGACGCACCATCGTAGGTCTGAGCAAGAAGTTTCTCGCTGATAATAAAATCATCCACGATTATGACAACATGGTTATACAGCGCATCGCTAGATCTAGCAAATACTGGCTTCTGTAATGCCCATAAACCTTTCTTGAACTTCATCAGATTTGTCCACATTACGCAAAATGGTAGAGAATTGCAATTTATTAATTACGTCTGATCGCTCGTCTACAAGCCCCAAAATTAGAAGAAGAAAGTTCCTTCGTAATTTTAAGTACCATAACACCTCTTACAGCTTCGATTAAATCGTTCTGGATAGTAGATGAACTACCACTGAAAACTGTAGCATTTTAAAAATTATCATTTAGGAATTGGTCATAAGCGATGAGTAAATCTAATGTTTCTATGTAGTATCCTATCTTAAACAATGTTTCTGATTCATCGCGTTCTCTGAAAGCTTTTCCTTGTTACCCTAAGTGGCAGACAACATTTCTGAATCTTGTTATTATCAGTCTGTTCTTCTTCGCCATTTCGTTATGTTTATAAATTTATAAAACCTTCTCAGTATTTAGTTGCAAAACTACTCGGATATTACCCAAATTACACAGTGTAAATGCACAAAATACAAAAACTTTTCTTACCTTTTCATGCTTGCCTATGTTGCCCTGAATCAAGGGAAACTATATGGTCGAATCATTCTTGTGCATAGACGTTACTACACTTATCACTGTTAAAAGAAAAACGATCAGCAAAAGAATTTGTTCAATTTAGGGCAATCCATAACCATTTGTGTTTAGAATAATTAGAAGTACAGAAATGTCTACTGTACTCTCGCTTTCTGTTTTGCAGGCAAACTGAAGTTCTGTTGTGGGCCTACTGTTGTTTTTCACTTTGAGTTTTTCTGAAACACCAATTCTTTGATATTCAGTTCTTAATAATTGTTCTGTAACAGAATCACACGAACTGCTACTAGCTTCTGGATAATTTACACCCCGTCATTTCCACAAAATAAATAAATAAATAAATAAATAAATAAATAAATAAATAAATAAATAAATAAATAAATAAATAAATAAATAAATAAATAAATAAATAAATAAATAAATAGGAAAGCGAAACTTACGAACGATCAGCGAAGGATCGTTCACCGAAATATTTTGCGGTGCATGCTGATCTCCCAGTGGCGTACCCTACCCTCTCCCTGTCCTTCAAACATGAGAAGCCCAAGATTACAGCAGTTAACATACGTCGCCTCCCCTGCGCCAGCAAATTCTCTAGATAGCAACATGAACTGAGAGAAATTTCTCCTTTTTCTGTACTTCATAGCACAGAAACTGACTGGCTGCTGGTAGCAAACTAGCGTTATTTTTTCGCACCTGTTTTAAAGACTTACAGAATCTCCATACCGTACTGAATTATAATATGAATTTCTTATACTCTTCGAATAAGGTACACCGCCTGTATACGTGGTGTATCGGAGAATTTGTCACTGGTGTTGTTCATGTTAAAATCGGCAGGTTGAGGTTTTCCTCCACAGCTGAAACGCGAAGTCCTCGCGCGAGCGTCTACACCTCGGCTTGCGAGCTCTCTTTCTACTGTTACCTCTGTAGGGAATTAAAAACAGTTCACATCCGCAAGTCGTATCTTCGTATGTAGTTGCTTACATTTGTTTGATGGCCCAATAGTTTCGAATGAAGAAGAAAATCATTACGATTGCAGTTATTTTTGTTAAAGCAATCAGTGTTCAATGAGAATTACAGAACGTCCTTCATCCAACAAGACCTAGCAGCGTAGATGTTGTACAGCTCTAGGTCATCACCTACAGCTCTACAACATCTTACAATCCCAAGCAATTCCTGCATTGTTGTGGGAAGACGTCGAAATGAGATGATTGAAGAAAGAAATAAAGAAAGGAAAGAGAGAGCAAGAGAGAGAGAAAGAGAAATAGAGATAGATAGATAGATAAATAGAGAGAGAGAGAGAGATTATTTAGATATTTTACGATTTACAATACACTTGCAGAAGCGATACGATCAGAATTGATTCGATTACACTCCAGCATCTTTCAGTTATCTCCCTGTTACAAATGCGTGCCAAAGTAAATATATTATGTGATATTTTGGGTGACAAGTGTTATTTTCAATTGTTTGAGAAGGATAATTAAGGATAGGCTGCGAGAAAACAAACAGCATATTGGTCTTGGGTAGCGGAGACGAAATATCCCAGATTGTTGGATATGTTGTTTTGATTTAAAGGAGTTTGTGCATTTCTGCTGCATTCTTTCATTTTGAAGAACTTTTGGTGGCGTCAGCTGGTAGCAGCAATCTTCAAAGGTTACTACTATTATTACAGTGTCATGGATTTCATTTTCCTCAATATCACCCGATAAGCATTCATACTTACAAATTTAATATGGATTATTGCTCAGATTCGTTACTTTTCGCACTACCGCGAAAGTAGTTTCTAACTGATGATATTATCTATATAACAAACGTGAAGCCGAAAGTCTTGTACTACCAGATGCTCTATTTAGTCATTTAAATTTTCTTTGTTCAGAAATCCATATCCTTGAGTGCCTTAAGAGCCATTGCGGAAACCCGGCGGGTGTACCCTGCAAATTCAGGCATGAACAGCTAAACTAATGAATATTAAGGCTCCTGTCTTACTCTTAACGGTAAACAAGTTACTCCACGACCAATGCACGTATCAGTTAGTGTATTTCAGTGTTTATAAACATTCACAAGTTAATACCACATCCAACAATAACCATCGGTCATCGTCCTTGTCGCAACCGCTACAGCTATCGCTACCATCACCTGTTCTGCCACCGCCGCCACTGCTGGCCAAGTTACGATCGCCACCCCCACTGCCACCCCGGCTACCACCACCTCTGCCGCAGCTACCAACGCCACCATCGCCATCAACCCTCTGCCGCACCGCGCTGCCACCTCCGCCCCCGCCACCTCGCCAGATGGCGACCGCGCGCGCCGCCTGCGAGCGCCACTTCCGGCGGTATAAATATGCGGCCCGGAATCCCCCTGCCCGCCCCCCTCGCTAGGCCGCGTCGGGGTCTCCGCCGCCGCCGCCGCCGCCTGACTGACGGACAGACGCACCGACGGACGCGGGGACGGACGGACACGCGGCGCATGATAAATGATAGCGCCGCCGCGGGGCGTGGGGAGGGGCAGGGGCGGAGGCGGGGGCACAGAGCGGCCGACAACGCGCCTGCTGCCCTGCGAGCGGAGAGGGCAGCCTGCGCGCGGAGATGCCTCAGACTGCAGAAAGATAGCGCTCGAGAAAAAATGAGGCGGTTGACACTTTGGTGGCGTTCGAATGTGTTCGTTGCTCCCCAAAGCTACGGAGTAGTGTTTGTGTTAAGGGAGGGAGCAGGCATGTTCCAAACTTTATGAAAGTTTGGGAACTTAATGAACGATGTAAGATTATTTTGTCAAATATGACAACCTTAATAAATGTAAACAAAGGAGATTAAATGTTTTTAGAAATATACTCATTGCTCTCATCTTCACTTACCGTCAATGAGTTGTCATTATTGTTTCCCTCAAGGGTTTTCAACGCCTTTCTTTTGTTTCCCACCTGCTGACACCAGTAAATTGTATTGAAGCGTTGCATGTTCTCATATTCAAATTTGTAATCAAACACGTATCTACATTAGACTGAACAATGGTTTAAAGAACACTGGTGAAGCTTTTGTTTCCAATTTCCTCTAGGTACTGCTCTTGTTACTGATTAAAAAACGTATTTTTTGTGGTTATAAAAGCAAAATGCTCATTACAATCCATTCTTTCAACATGGTCCTTTTAGAACTTAAGTCTTTGTGTATGTCCGTAAACTGAGAGGATTACTCAATTCCTGACTGTTCGACTTTTACATAAACTCGTTGGTCACTGTCGATGTAAAGGTTTAAATAAACATGACAAAGAATATTGATTTCCTGATTACTTTGGATACCTGAATATTTTTAAATTGTTTCTCCATTTTCTTACTTAATGTTAAATGACTAGCGCCTGAATCTGTCTATAATTATTTCTGTGCAACATGTAGTATGTCCCAGAGCCGTATATTCGTTCCAAGGGGCAGTGACTAAGACCCTTGAAGGGCCCGAAGCGCTGCTTGGAGAGGCCACCCGCGGAGGCTTCCGGGCCGCTTCGCCAGTTACGGCTGCATTAATGAGCGCAGAGCGCAGTCAACAAGCGCTAAGCCCTATGGGAGAGCGGACGGAGGGAAGAACGAAAGAACGCGGCTCGCAATAAAAAGTGGCGCGGCCTGCGGTAAGCAGAATGTTGGCGTTGCCAGGGCAATCTTTCCGGTAACTCTGGAGATGGAGACTAGCACGGCAAACAGGGTGCCAAACACGTGCCAAAACAAATTACCAGAAAGTAGGAAAGTAGGAATTCCCAGGAAGCAACAAAGACGCTGGTATTTCATAGAAACATATTACATTAATGCATACATTAAACGTTTTGATGTCACTTTACGTAAAACGTACTTTACTAGTCATACTGTTTTTTTTTTTTCATCTACTAAAATTTACTAAAATTTCGAGATAACTAACGTCCATTTCAACTTAAAATAGGATATGCGGTGAGAAGGTTTTGAAAGATGTTTACCTAATTGTAACCAATCCAAATGAATATTTTTTTCCGAAAACCAATTGTATTATTTCTGCCCGCCTAAGTAATCACATTCTGTCGCTAGAATTTTCGAATTCGCGCTGCGACCCACCGCTTTAATTCAATACAAGGCGGATAGAGGGCACTGCACGAATTTCAGTCAACGCAATTTTCACACGCGAGCGAGGCAGCCAATCAAAATTTTCGAGCCCTTCAAACGAATTTCGCTTAAGATACTGAAAAATTCGAGCATTTTGCCACCGGACTTCTATGGAGAAAGATCTACCGAAGAGAAAAGTGTTCAACGAGATTGTTCTAGAAGCGATTAGAGAAGCTCGAAAAGACCTAACCAGAATTTCTTAAACTTGTAGTTTTTACAAGAATCTGAAATTTTGTGAAATAAGAGTAGAATTAAATTTTTCAACTGAACAAAGTACGTATACAAAATACTGAATGAGCTGTCGATTATACTAAGTGCAGAACTTTGATTATTATAAAGAAATTAATATAGATCGTGTTTCTTTACAGCTCTTTTTTATTTATTTTAATTTCGTGTAGTATATTGAAAACTTTGCATTGTATTTGGACCACTGATCGAAGAAGGCAGTCATCAGGAGAGCCAAGGTGTATGCTTCCATCGTACGCAAACAACAGGTACGTTGGATTTATTAACATCACCTGCAAAGCCAACCGATTGTCACGCAGCCAACGAATGACAGACATCGAGGGACGGTATTGTGATTTATTGCACAGCCCATAGATGTCTAGATTTGCCTGATTCTTTCGCAAGCTGAACGCATAGAGATAGAAGCGTAAATGTACAAGTTGTAACCCAGATCAGTTATTTTTGAAACTAGTACAGCTACACGCGCTCAAAGTTATTTTACCTGAGAGCATTTCAAGGGATACGCGGACGCCGAGAGCTAAAACCATGCGTTACAAAAAACATGTAATAATAACTGCATTTCTAAAAGCAAAATTTGAGAAAGATAATAACTATTCCGAACAGTTACCACTATTATTTAATTGTTCATTCATAGACATGCGAATGTTCAAATTTTGTTTCTATGGAAAGGAAATTAATTTCTTTGTTACAATTAAGATTCAACCAAATCTTTAGAAAATTTATTACTAATGATAACTATTTATTTTAAATTAATGATTCAGCAAATAGCAATGCAACTGGGTGTATATATATAAATAAGATTTCTTACTCGTACTTTTGTTCATATGCATATTTTGTATTTAAAATTAGTAAACTGCTAACATTTGGAATTCTCTTTTTTGTGTGTATTAATGCATTTTAGATTTATAGCGCTTATTGTATTGGTTCTTCCATGTGTCTTGTGTGTTCTTATATTTCAGCATTCTTTGTTGCATTTGTGGATCAATTAAATTCTGAAACTGTCAATTTAAAATCAGAGTGTGGTATATGCTGTTATTTTCAAAAATAAGTTTTACTGAATTCTTGCCTAAACTGGTACTTGACTTTTTCTTTCATCTTTCCTATTCGACGAACGAATCATTAGACTCTTATCATAGTTTGTGTACAGCGTAGACTGTGGATATTACGTGATATACGGAAACTGCTTGGATGCCACACATCAAGCATTTATTCGTGCTTGAGTCATAGGGACCAGGAATTTGCTCGAGTAAATAATATCTCTAGAGGTAACACAATACACATTTCAAACATATTATTACTGAAAAGATATGTTTAAAAAAAACTGCGATGTGAAAATCTTACGAGTGAAAACGTATAATAATTCAACTGGTAATCTTTCAGTGTGGAGGACGTATAAATGGATTTATTCCCTATGAGTAGAGTCACACAGCCGTTAGTGCTACTTATTACTGTTCAATGAGTTCCTCTTTACTCGTGAAAGTCTAGAAGGACATTAAGTAACTAAATGACGAACGAAAAGATTAGATTTGGTGACTTAACAAACTTTCATGTCTGACGAAAAAATCTAAATGTTTGTTGTGATTCTGATATCGTAAGATGTATTATGGAAGACTGCATTATCTCACATATGGCCACGTCACGTCAACATAGTAAGGAGTGTGAACGGAACCACAGATGACTCATTAATGAAATATATTATATGCACTACCACTTAAGCCTACGTCAAATCAGAGTAGTGTGTGTGTGCAGCATAACATAGTGAAGATGCAATAAAGCGTAAGCTCTGTCTAGAAAGTAGAAACTCCATTACTCATTGCTTACATCATTACTTTATCCTGAGTTCCGTAAATGAACCAACAATGGCCATACGATAGTGTACGATATTGTTTTATGCATTTTCCGTTTGTGGACGGTAGTCCAGCTTCACTGGCGTTTTCTTTGGGTGTGTAAGTCGTGTCAACGTCCAACAAAAAAAAAACAATTTTTTTTCCCCTTTGAATTTATTGAGGGTTTTCTTTTCATTTATTCGGTCTTCGGTGCGATCGGCGTCATGGAGCGGTACCAACGCGTCCATGCAAAGCAGGCAGTGCGCGAGCGCAGCTCAGACCGTTGGTGAATGCCTTCAACGACTTCAGGTCGGATCGGGAGGACTCAAGGACAAAGTGTGTCAAGGCGTTGGATCTCGATTTTACGGCCTGCTGGAAAGCGAGCGTCCGTGTTTGTAACATTCTCCGTTGCGCGTTGCAGCCTGTAGCGACGCTCCTGAATAACTCTAATGTGCTATTTTTGGTAAGGATAGTGGAAAAGTGGAACAATAATTTTAAATAATTGCTTTCCTTCTCTTTCGTACGAAGAAAAGAAACAAGTAGTGGAGTAATGGGCGATCGTATCTAACCTAATAATATTTCCGAATTTAACTTTTGAAACGAGAACCGAAGAATGGGAAAAGTGTCAAGTATGTCTTCTTAATACTCTAGATTATTCCAATCTTTGCAATAGAAAATACAACATCCCCATTGTTGTTATTTTGTGACTATCTTTCCCTCATTCTTCCAACATTATAATTTAAAATAAATAAGGATTTTGTTTACATAATTCAGTTTTACTCTAAATAGATAAGCGAAAAGATAAATGTGGTGATTAACACTTTCCTTCACTGCCAACGCCCTAGTTTCAGAGTGAGAAGATCTAACTGTTCAGCTTGTGATTTTCGACGTGCATGTGCAGGTTGGAAAAAGAAACAAAAGTTCCATTTCCAATTTAAATAGTATTGCTTTGGTATCCTTCGGGAACAAAACTCAATATAATCAATTCCAAGATTTGGGCGCTTCATTCTTTTTAAATAAATTACGCTCAGTAGAAGTGTTGATGGTGTTGGTGTTCTTGTTCGAACTCATTCGAATACAGCGGGGAACAGATAGTACTCCAAGGAACTTCACAATCGTTCCCAAACCATAGAGGTGAACGGGAATCGAGACGTTGCAATAGTTTGCGAACTGATCCCACGTCTCCCTCCCCTCCTAACTAGTGCCGCAGCAGTCTTTTTCGGCCGCCATGGCGTTCTGACCGTCAGCGGCGTACTAGTTAAGAACTGTTTCGCCATTAATCAGTAACAGGAGGTAAGTAACACGTGTTTCTTTAAGCGAGCTACGAGGTTCCGTGTCGTCCGTCTGTACTGTCAAGGAACAAGAATATCGTACTCTCAGCCACATTGGAACATTATGCCAACAGTTTGGTTTTACCGAAATGCAGCCTGAGCAAATTGTGGTAAGAGGGAACCATTAAGCCAGTTACCGCGTCCGCCATGCAGCGACGAGGTCGCCATGTAACAGCCACCAAGTTTGTATAGAGGCCAGCGCTCCACCTAACCGCTTATTTCGGTAACTTCCTCCACCATCATGGTGAAATAACCTTTTTTATAAAAATTGAGCTGTGTTGTTTGCTTTCGGCAGCATAGGATGCTCCCTTGCGCCGGCAACTTTACTAACTCGGCTTTTGATTTGGATTCTAGTTTTATCATTTAGAATTTGATTAATGATACTCCAGACTGGCTTGATTATTATTGAAAGTAATGAAAGCTTTGTAAATATTGAATCTTCAGTACTTACAATGTATGTATATGATAAACTGTATGTGATATTTTTATAACTAATTGTCGTAACAATCACTTTAAAAAAATCTGCAGTATAAGTTATAAGGAAGGCACAATACTGAATAGTTTTGGTGTAATGTACATAATTTCTATACTGTGATATACCAAAATGACGAACCATTTTTTTATGGAAATGTCACTTTATTTGACATAGAATATAGGGATGTCAATAGACAATCGCGAGGGGGTCGCTATGTGACAAATAAACAACCGGCGTGATCATTTTCGTTAGGTAGAAATGACAGAGCAGAGGCGGAACAAGCATTGTCTCTTAAGAGACAATGTCTTCTTTTGTCTCTTAAGAGACAAAAGAAAAAGATATAGGATTCGGATGCTTCCGAATTTTTAGAACAACATTCATTCGCTAGAGCAACGCGGTGATGAGCGGGTCGGTTCTTGATATATTTTACTAGATCGAGGAAAGACTGTAATTGACAGTTGTATAAAATTAAATATCGTTTTTTATATTAGGATAGAGCGTTCTTGTAGGAAGTAAAATTCGTGTCTAGGCGTCCACCCGAGACGCAAGCGAGGGAAGTCACCGATAATAATAGTATCGCCGGGAGAATTTTGAACCAGACACGCACATTAGGCGAGGACTTTATCCAGAAGAAAGATTCTGCTGCGACGGAGAAGGTTCTACGGGGCGCCATCGAACGCAGAAGTGGAGAATGCGCGAAGACCCACGAATGAATAACAAGGTTATAACTATTGTAATATAGAGAAAACTGGTCATGACCAAAGATGAATTCAGTTTGATTATCAATATAATAAATTCCAATTTGTTTGGTTGAAAGAAAGCTGATTATCATTGTTCGTTACGTGCAATCCAGCATTTTAATAAGATTTTCAGATTCATCGCCACTCCGTACGGATGGCAGATTGAATAATTGGATGCAGAGTAAGTAGTAACAATTATGAACTTCGAACCGTAATTAACTGAGCTAGCACAACATAATTTTGGAAGGAGAGATATTTAAATTACGTAGGAATCAGTAGGTTTCAAGTGTAACCTTTTCCTGGCGCCCAAATTACATTTGTCAGTAGTAATTGTTTCAAAATGACCTTCCAAGTGGGGCTTGTTTTTAAATAGAAAGACGGGGCTTGTTTCAAATTGGCACCAGTCAACGTCTGGCATATTTCAGTACATATTGTTTGGAATGATAATGTGTATTTTAAATTAATTAAACATTTTATATTGTTTGTTTTTTTCGAATATATATATATATATATATATATATATATATATATATATATATATATATATATATAATGTTTTTGGAGCAAAGACGCCCTCTTTTTCGCTCGCTCTTTCTTTCAATGACTCTCTTTCACACCGCTTCTCTCCAGAATCCAGCGATTGAACAATTTTTTTTATCTGTCTTGAGAATATCGCAGTTGATGTATTATTTTGAGTGGTAAATTCTGGCATGCCGGCTCCGTCTCACTGCAATCCAATTTCAACAGGTGTAGGGAAGCCACGTTTCAATATTTTAGAATGATAAATAATATCAGTATTCTCTCAATATATATTATTTGATATACGAGTACAGATTTAGGAAATACGATAAAAATGTAGTAAATCATATTCATGACACAATCAGGAAATTAGGGACAATCGGGCGTCCCGTCACAGTCATTTAGGGACTCGGAACTAGAGATGTGCATTACAGCTTTTCTTCAATATCAGTTATCTGAATAACCGTCGGCACCACAGTAACAGTTGAAAATAGCCGTTGAAAAGTAACATGGGGCTGATAAGCAACCTAACATGTCCGACTGCTTTGAGTTAAACGAGTTGTGGCAACACCAGGGAAAACGAATAACGCTGGTAGTCCTCTAGCGTGTGCAGCTCTCACGGCGTTTACTAGCACAACTTCAAAAACAGTTTTCTGTTTGAAAACAGAAACAGCTGATATGAACTAAGTGACTGCATGAAGTGCTAAGGAAGAATACTAATTGATATAATATGAGTAGAAGTATGTTGAAAATCTTACTTAAATAACTCACTACCGATACGGTTTCAGATTGCGAATGTCACTGAAAAACACATTTTAAAAATTGGCAGATATCTTCCTATCTAATACTTGTTCTAAGATAAGTGAAACGTACTGATTCAAAATACGCTAACTTTTGTCTCTATCACCTACCGTTTTTTGGATATGCTCCTTCAACCTTGTATAGTTCACCAGAACTATTGAGTACTAATGAGAATGGAATTAGCTAACAAAATAGTGAGATTGAGGTCCATGACTCGCATACTATATAGTAATATGTATTTCAAAGTATAATACACACATAAAATCCATACACGCTAAAAATAATCTGAGATGTATTTGGTTTTAATTTCTTAGCTGAAGATTTGCGTTTGTGTCGAACATTTGGCATATCACGACATACCAAAGTATACGGTAGTCAGCCCACGGTAGTCAGTGCACGGTAGTCAGCCAACATTGCTGCACTCAATTGGCCCTGATACGTTACTCTTATCACTGAGATTTCCTGGTAAAAACTATGTTCGTTACTGACTGAACATTGTATTTCAGGGACGAAGTCAAGATGTGAGTGGAGAAGAAGCATTTTGAGGGACATGTTGACATCCAGTTTTTTGTAGGCACTCAAGCACTTCTTCACAACATTTAGGCTACATTTTTCTGTCATTTAATTATTTATTTCACTTCAAATTCTTTCATTTAATTATTTATTTCACTTCTTCAATTTTATTCTTTATATCATTGTTCTTCCTTATGTTAATCTTTCAATTTTTCCTTTTTGTTAGAGACCCACTGAGGATGGGAAAATATTGTTCCCGAAAGTTACTTTGGGCATGAAATATATTTTATTTATTTTTATTGTTGTGGTTGATTATCCCCAAATCTATAATGGATTACCACAAGATCTTGGCTACCACCACGGAATTTGAAGCCTTAATAATCAATTTACATAAAAAGGAATCAAAAGAAGGCTGATAATTTTCGTAGGTTCTCCTTATTGACAACAGCTTCAAAATTGTATACCACAATATTGAAATACAAAATTAATAAGATGGAGAACGTTCTTCAGGAAGAGGCTAATGGGAAGAGGGAAAGGAAGAAGCTGAAGTGAGTCAATTTTCACTCTGAAAGAGATATTAGAGAAACGCAGAGAATACAATCTGTTTAAGTACATGCTGTTCCTGGATTATTGCAAAGCTTATGACAAGTGTTGACAGATAAAAATTATGGTGTTTTTTAAAGAGCTATGACATTCCAGAAAACTTGATAAATGCCATTATAACTGTGTACCAAAATACCGAAATTTGTATTTAAGTGAATGATTGCAAAACCGAATCTTCTAAATGCCGATTTTACAATTATGGTATATACCACAGAAGAACGTTGGGTACAGCGCTCTTTCGTGCTTTCTACAATCACGGTATATCTCCTCTTGGATATACCTCCGAGTTACTCCTGGGTTATCCCAGCTCAGGCCCTTATTCTGTGTCGAAGTTTGCAAATGGCGGCAGTGGTGAACAGGTGATTTATCTGCACAGAAGCGTAATTGGCGAGGTTGCTCGAAGCGTTAACATTTTAGTTATTTTTATTTCTGTCTGCGATTTGCGGAGTGATCGGTACGTATTACCTTGTAATCAAAGCACTGTCGAAATTTAAGTATTATACATTATGAGATTTTTGAATTTGCAGTGTTGTGTATCAACTAATTTTTTATTTGCGTGATGTTATATATATATATATATATATATATATATATATATTTTATATAATATATATATATATATTGTAACCGTCACCAATTACATTTAAATTATGTAACAGCAGTTACTGAAGTAAATCTGTCATTTACTTATTTCGTGACGTGTGATTACACCGTCACGCATCCCTGGGAATATCTCAATTTATGGATAAACTTCCCTATCGGTAGTGGGTTCGTCTTTGCTAAACTACTGATCAATTAACAAGCCAACACAATTTTACAGTTTTAAATAACAAATAACATGTATTCTATTGAATGAAAATCACTGTACAAATGAAATTCACAGATCCTCCTATGTTCTCACTTTTCGTAAAACTATGGTAGCTAATTCCCTACCTAAACTGCAGTTTTCACTAAAGTGATAATAACTCTGATCCCCGTTTACAAGAAACAAGCAATAAATACATATTTACACTTCACAAAAAATATCACACATGAGACACACAAATCATAGTACAAATATTCATCCTGCAAAAAAAATACATACACACAATACTCGAAATTCACTACTACCTTTTAAATCACTAATTACGTTACACTTAATAGTCACATTTGACCTTCGGCTTCTACATAGCCTTTCAACACAAAATTTTGTTTCATAACGTCTCTTAAATGATTTGAATCAATTACATATGACTCTAAATAAATAATTATGTACAAAAAACAACTTCTATCATAAACATAAGGATTACTCTAATCTGATTCCTCTTACGACTGTCGAAAAGAAATAAAATCACTGGCTAGCAAGACCAATGTTCTAAGAAACTTGCCCGATCAACGTCTGTTATTGAGGGAAGCTCACATTACAACGTTTTGGCTAGTATAATTATAATCCTATCTCAGAAGTTTTTTCAGACTGAAATTTAATGAGTGTTCTTTCTGTTTTTATGTGACTCACGACCGGCGAATTCCTCAAGTTGGTCCCGCGCTGTTAGCTGGCCGTCGCGCGACACTCGCGCCTCAAGGTCGTCGTTCTTCTGCAAGGTCCGTGCGTTGCCTGTCGCGTCGAAACTGGAGTATTTCCGAACGCCGTCCCCTCGTCGTTCAGCGAAAATTCACCACAGCTTTCGCAGAGGCGATGGTCGCATCAGAATGCGAGTCCGAAACTCCAAGTTATGACTTCGTAATAGCAAAAGTCAAGCTAGTTGTTGGATAATCCGTACTTCTAATAATTCTCAAAATTCCATAATAGGATTTCCAAAGTGAAATTCCAAAAATAAGAATAAAAAATATATGAAATATATGAAAGCTTTTATTAAAGCTTTTGTGTTCCGTTATCTTCCGCGTGTCCCTCGTCGACTATGTGGTGTACTTGTAGGCAACCGTTCACCTCGGCGTCTCGAACCAGAAAGAGAGCGAGCTCTTCTGACGCAAGTTCACGCCACGTCCGTATTTCCACAAAAATTTCCTGATTGGCTATGGTCTGAGTGCGTTCAGAAATCCTTTTCTGACTTACGCCATCTCTTCGCCACTGTAGAAACTACGTGTAGGGCCTAATGTCGGTATTATTATTTCTATTTTCCGTTATCATAATGTGACTGACGATGCGGTTACACAATGAATCAATTAATCGAACGTAATATTTTCTACTCTCACGGAACTAAGGACCTAAGTAGTTGAAGCGCTTGGAATGAATACTCATTCAGTCACTCAATTCTTCCTTCCCTACCTCGTTCTCCCATTTTAAATGCCGCTCCACAATATCATGTGAACTGGAACGGCAACGCGAAGGCGAGGACAGGAACGTGAACGCGATGTACGTGTGCTTCACAATAAACACCAACAGGAAGAGGAATAGCGTTATGCATCAGTAGCAGGAAAAAAGAGAATTTTAAAAAACAGTTGCCGAAACAAAAGCACTTCTAATTACGCTACTCTGTTGACTCTTGATTTTGCCATATATCTGTTGTGTTTGCGTGTGCTGCTATGAATAAGGAATATTGTAACGAAAGAATATTAAATAGAAAAAACAAAACCATAAGTACAAAAAATACAAAAACTACTACGAACTTACGTAAACTACAACTACGAGTAACTAAACTTTTGTCAATAACTTTACCAAAAGCCAATGAACTTTAACGAAACATATAACAATAATTTTTGTGGGAAATTTAAATTCTAAGTATATGAATAGAAAAACAATTATTTTATAATTACTAAAAGAACTAAAACGATTCAAAAGTGATTAGCAAGACCCGCCTCAAACCCTAACCTCGTAAATCCACGCTCTAACCTTAAAAATACAGTACACACTCAATTCCGCTCCAGACCAGAGTCGCGCACAGATCCCGCGCTCGATTAGCAGGAAAACTTCGCCGCCATTTGCTATAGTTTCATTGGTCGAGAGGTTTTCCATTCCCAGGCCAAGATAAATTTTTACCATCCTTTCCGTTCGCGTTCCCGTCAAGCTTCGCGTTCCCCTCGTGTTGTGAACGCCTGTCAGATGTCCGTCTTTCAAGTTTCTTTACGTTCCCGTTTGCGTTTCCGTTTCCGTTCACGGGCTGGTGTGGAGCGGCCTTTAGGTTCAAACTAAGAGCTAACTCATTATCTTCAAGCGACATGCGCCATTGATCAAGGAAAATTCCCAAGAAACGTTGGTGATTTGGAGCAGCTGACATGCAGGGATCCCCAAGAAACAGTAAACCTCTGTGTTTCCTGGAGGATTAACCAAAAAATAATGATGAAATTCAGTCAGCAAATTGTTTCTAAAGGTACGGATTGTAAAGAAAAAGAAAACAAGTTTTCTTTGAAGTTTAACGAAAAGAGAAAATTAAAGTGGTGCGGTGACGAAATGCATTTCTAGAGAAATACGAAACGCATTAATGTATTAATATAATATTGAACAATTTCTTACAAAAATTATATTACTTTAAATACGGATTTTTATATTCCCATCCTTGAACTTGAGTTATAGAAAGAAGTGTTTTGAAATCAAATGTTCGTTAAGTTTTACCATTAGCTTTGGCTTGGGCATCTGATTCACGCTGTGATATATCAAGCGACAATCTAGAATGATATCATACTTGGTTTCTCGAATGTAATTGCATGTTTGTTTCTCCATTTTTTTTGTGAGCTCGGAATTGTGATTTAAAATAAGTGGTGTCTTCACAACAGAAGGAATGTATCTGCCTGTATTTGAAGCAATGTATCTTTGCTTAAATTCTCAACAGAAACACAATTATTAGAATTTCGACTTGGGAATTCCTTCATGTGTTTTCTCGGAAACTTTTTAGGTTTTCCTTGTTCCAAGAAGACATCGAAGGTTTTTTAGACAAAATGAAAAATGTGTTAATGAAAGAAGATTATCATAAGTTCCAGGGTGCTGAAATAAAATAGATGAACTACATATATATATATATATATATATATATATATATATTTATATATATATATATATATATATATATATATATATATATATATATATATATATATATATATATCCTCACAACCCCTTTTAAACCATTCCTGAAATTATGCAAATAAACAAACCCGTTCGTAATAATTAATTGTTATCTTTCTAAATGTGGGTTGCGAAGCACCATTCAACGAATTTTTTTAAGGTCACGAGCACGCGAATCGATCCTATACAGGAAATCGAAATAAAAATTATTACTCCTTCGGGAAGAGGTATAAAATTTAATTACTCCGTATTTGCTAGGATATTAACATCTTCTTTAATAACTCCATAAAATTTCTATTATGAAACCGAATAAATTTGGTTGGATTTATTCCTTATTCTTTCAGATGTTGGCAAAATTTTCTTCGCTAGTCATAACATCAACTATGCAAAATAAAACTACAAATACATATATAATACCCTATTATTAACATTACAACACACACTTCCTTCAACATTCACACAATTAAAGTTTCTTAACATCAATACGAGTGCACTTTACTAATTTGATTAAAAACAATCAAATAAATTATGAATACGTGCATGCATGTCCATGTTTTTCTCAATATCTTAAAAATTAGAACATTCTGGACCTTGTTATAAATTTTGAATAATTGAAAATGAATAAAATGCTTTTCGGAACTTCCCTTTCTGTTGCTCGGCAATTCTGCGATCGGTACAATTCATGTTCAATGTTCCACACAAAACATAAAATAATACATCTTCCCATCATTTAAAACATTACATTTCGAATCATAAACACTTTCAGTCCTCAGCGACTCGACTACACGACGCGTCTCGCAGAGCGTCTCGATCCATTCTGAGGTTCCATCGATTTTCACAGACCTCGTGATTTGAAAACAAAGGACGACTTTCCACTATATTGTTACTTTATTTTCGCTTTCTACTGACGTTAATTTCTTTTAATAGATCTTGTGACATTGCCGTAATTCCCAAAAAATTTTTCGAAATATTTACACGGTTCAAAATCCTTTTTAAACACTAGTTTACCTTGTTTCAATAAATATCAGCAGTTTCTGTTAGTCACTTTTCGAGAACATCAGACTGTCTTATTTTAATATGGAAATTTTTTTTACTATTAAGAACTTTATTTCATTTTAAACGGCATGATTTTGCATGTTATCTTTATTAGAATATGCTCTATTTTTATTTGTATTCCCATAGGATGGATATTCCCATAGTCTATTTTGAGCCTCGCTCTTGAGAATGCAATTAAATTAACAAAAATAAAGTTCCACTAATGCACTTTCAATTGTTCGTCCATGTTTACATAAGAAAATTAAGCGTCCTTTTTCTAATTAATGTCTAAATATTGGGCGCGTCTGAATAGACCGTCACACTTTCCTCGCCTACTCTTCCTTCACATTCTCTCCCCGATCTCTCCGCTTTCCCGTGTTGACCATCGTTCTGTCTTCCCGTTCATCAATCACATGTTCATCAACTTACCGCTTCCCCGCCTTTGCTCCGCTCCGAGTTTCCGTATTTGCTTTCCCGTTCATCACCCTACCGCTACACTCCACTGCCGTTCCTGTACATCGCATTCTCAATTCCGCCCTCTGCTTCCCCGCTTCCCACCCGGTACCGTTCACGCCACTCTTCGTGCACTGACTGTTTCCACCGTTCACCGTTCTCCACGTTCACCGTTCACCACTTTCACCGTTCTTCAAGTTCCCGCCTATCTACCACCCCGACATTTCAGTCTCATTGATTGATTCATTGATTGATTAGTGATTCCGGGCGAGTAAACGTGTAAAGACATTTGTCCCATAAGTGCAGTCACATTCAACGTTCTTCACGTTCCCGCCTGTCTACCTTCCTGATATTTCAGTCTCATTGGTTGATTGATTAGTGATTCCTGGCGCCTCAACTTCTAAGGTCATTAGTCCCGTAGTGTTGTGAATGTGTTTGCCACCAGAGGTGGCGGTGGTCTTCCCCCTCTGGATGGCAAGATCCGCGACGAACCGGCGAGGGCCTACAACGGCTTGCGGGGATTTTTCCCAACAAGATATCGCCCATCAACGTGGCACCGTCTTAGCAGGGACAAGCTCTAAGCTCCCTAGTGGTTTCCAGACCAATGTGGAATTGTAGTGAATGTAAGAGGAAGTGTGTGTAACAAAGAGAGGTGAGGATAGGACAAAGAAGAGGAAGGAAAGATTGCGCGATGTTTGTTACTCGTTTGGTGTTGATTGGAGAAACCACGGAAAACTACCGATCACAGCAGCCGGCCCCTAGAATTCTCCATCAGACTGCGCCTGCGTTCGACCTTGCAAAGAAGCTAGTTCCTACCATCCTCCCAGCGTTTGGACTCGAACTCATGACCTTCCGGTCAGAGGCACTGCAGTGACATCAGTTGGTGCCGTGAGCCACCTTTGCGATTGGCCACCCAATCCAGATTGCATTCCTACCACCGTCCCTGTCGCTCAAGCATCCCCGACGTCCTTCTCTTCCCATCTCCACCCCTCTTCCTGACTCGGCTGTCCCCAAAGCTCTTCCACATTGGCCACCATCCCCGTCTCCACAGCGCGTCGCTGCCGCCGCGGTCGATTTCAGTCGCTATCTGGAGCAGAATTCAAGCGCCCGGCTGCTCTGATCGGTAGTTTTCCGTTGTTTCGCCGATCAACAGCTGGTGAATGCCCGATCAGTTCCCTAACAAACGGATCCCCCTTTCCTTCCTTTTCCTCTTACTTACGCTTAATTACACTTACACGCACTATACTATCACACATGCCGGAAGGCCAGTCGGTAGCTTAGAGCTTCTCCCAGCTGCGGCGGGGTCCCTCTGATGAGCGATACCTGGTTGGGGAAAACCTCATTAGTCGACCGGAAGATCAGTACTGGATTCACCACTCAGCGAGAGATGATCACCACCACGACGACGACGACGACGACGACGACGTCGTCGTCGTCGTCGTCGTCGTCGTGAAGAAAAACATGCACTACACTTACGGGAATGACCTTACTACTAGACGCGCCCAGAATCAGTAATCAATCTATCAATTGAAAAATTCATCCCCCTCCGCTTTAGTCACCTAGCATCTTCCATCACTAAAAATATCTTCCGTCACTCGTGCAGTCCCCATCGCCCTTCCGAACCCTCCTCCATCTCCCTACCGGGAGCGGTAGCTCAGTGCATCAACTGATGTCATTGCAGCGCCTCTGACCGGGAGATCCTAGGTTCCAGTTCTGACGGCAGGAAGGATTTTCGACACTAGCTATTCTGCTAGGTCGAATTCAGTCGCTGTCTGGAGGAGAATTCTAGCGGCCGGCTGCTCTGATCGGTAGTTTTCCGTGGTTTCTCCGACCAACACCAGGCGAATGCCGGAGCAGTACCCTACCAAACGGGCCACGTACCGCGCGCGATCTCTCCTTCCCATTCCTTGTCCTATCCTCTCCCCTTACACACACACTTACACTAACATGCACTACACTACCACATATCCCGGGAGACCGGTCGGGAGCTTAGAGCTTGTCCCGGTTGAGGCGGTGCCCCGCTGGTGGGAGAGTCCTGGTTAGGGGGAAACCTCACTAGCCGACAGTAGGTCGGCGCCGGATCTCGCCATCCAGCGGAGGAAGATCACCGCCATCTCCCGCGAAAAAAACATGCACTACACTAACGGGACTAATGACCAAAGCAGTTGACGCGCCCGGAAACACGAAGAAATCAATCAATCAATCAAATCCATCTCCCCATCGCCTCCGTCACCCAGCATCCACACCGCCCTTCCCCGCACACACTTCGCCAGCTTCCTCAGCCGCCATCACCACCACCATCGTCCTCACCCGCGCCCGCCCTGCTTCCCGTGCCTGCCACGCCTCCGCGTCGACCGGCCGACCGGCCGGCGGCGGGTGGAGCCGCATTGTGACGGCGAAGCCATTGTGGCCGCCTAATGGTAATTCCCCGAGGGGCCGCTGGGAGCGCCACAATAGAGCGACGCCCGCGCGCGCGAGCTGCCTTCCGATCATCAGCGTCTTATTCTTCTGCCTCTTTTCCTTCTTCTTCTTCTGCTTCTTCCTCTTCCGCCCCCGCGGCGCAATGGATTCGACCTTGTTCATTTCTCCGTTCGCTTTCCTCATTCAGTCCGTTTGCTGCTTTTGCTTTCTATACGTAATACGTATTCGTAACAATTTGTACAAGGAGCAATACGGAGTATATACGTAGCATCCAGGAAGTTATGGAATGCTACAGAAAATTGATTTGATATTTGGACGTAAATATATTTTTTAGGGGTCCACGACACCGGAAAATCGGTTTTTGAAAGTTTGTGCTGTGTGTCCGTCTCTCTCACTCTGTCTGAATAAATCTAGCGCTTAACACACTGAAGTAGATTTTACTAGATAATTACAGAAAGTAATTTCGAAGTAATTAATTTAATATAATGAGGTAAAGTACAAGGATAAACAGTTGGAAGAACAGTTGGATCATCAAAATGGAAGAGGTTATGAATATATAAAACTGACCTTATCTAGATATGGTATTTTCGTGTTCCTTTTGAAAGAATTACTAGAGATTGTTGAAGATACATGCCAGAATTAATGCTTATACCCTGTGGCCCACCTAAGATGTTCCCTTCAATTTTCTCCTGAAGCGTTGCAGATACTGAGATGCGGTTTTCACTAAAACTACTATATGCAAGGGGCACATATGGTCATGCATAATATTATTCTATTGAATTTTTTATTGCAGAGATATTGACCCAACTTCGATTTTTTAAATGAAACCCTATAGATTTTTTAGCTCATCATAACAAGCGTGAAGAGACGAGTTCATAAATATGCATATCGCCATATGTTACATCACAAAGTTTTCGAGAAATTAAGAGTTTTAAAGACGCACGCCGACTGCTGGTTTCCGTAATCTGAGCGAGAAATTCCGGGTGATATTCGGCGAGGCCATTCCCTTCCGTTGCGTCGAACCTGCGGCAAAGGTTTTCAGTCTTTCAAAGTGTAAACGTTTTGTTTCTGACCGCACACGCATTTATTAATTCAGAACATGTTCACTCTCCAATCTTCCCTTGCCTTCTCTACGGTTAATAATTCAAATATTTTCTCAAATTTTGTAGTATTTCATTAATTAGTATATAGTACCTTATAGTACCTTGTGGCGTACAGATTTACTCAGAACATGGCTATGGGTGAATACATTGTCTCCAGGACTGAGAGGGTGTAGTCTTAAAGAGCAAATCGCGAGTTTTCGTGAGCTCCTTTGCATATTGCATCACTACATTTACCGCAGGGTCAACGCAACGGAAGGGAATGGCCTCGCCGAATATCACCCGGAATTTCTCGTTCAGATTACGGAAACCAGCAGTCGGCGTGCGTCTTTAAAACTCTTAATTTCTCGAAAATTTTGTTATGTAACATGGCGATATGCATATTTATGAACTCGTCTCTTCACGCTTGTTATGATGAGCTAAAAAAAATCTATAGGGTTCCATTTAAAAAATCGAAGTTGGGTCTGCAATAAAAAATTCAATAGAATAATATTATGCATGACCATATGTGCCCCTTGCATATAGTAGTTTTAGTGAAAACCGCATCTCAGTATCTGCAATGGTTCAGGAGAAAATTGAAGGGAACATCTGAGGTGGGCCACACGGTATATTCGATTTTCTAAAGTCATAGGAATCAAAACCATTTGTTGTTTTCTTACAGTATTGTGTAAGTACCATTGTATCTTGTTGATGTGTCTGTACATCATATTCAAATCCTTCAAATGGCAGGATGCAGTGAATAGCAAGATGTTGCTGTGGTAATAAATGGCATAGTACTTCACCATGTTTGAAACGAAAGCAGTGAATTCTTGTAATTTATTCCGTTCCTGTGTTCCTCAGTATTCCTATGTACTAAGCTGATAATAGTTTTTGCAAGCCGTGTTAGGTGCAAAGAGGATTACGATCCGTTGTTTAATAAAGTTTCTGAATCCACCCCCGTGCTGAAAATAGTGTTCGTTGCGAGAAGATTATGATGTGAGAATATTTAAAGTAGTCACAGGGTCAGCGTAGTGACTTCGAATAGTACAGTGAGATTTCTTATAATTAAAAGTAAAATAAATTATCTGTGGACGAGGAACCACTTCAATTACGAGATGCATACTGAGGAAGAAACGTCTCGTCAATGGTGGTTGAAAGCGAGGAAATAAGAAAAATTATCTGATTTATGAACTATTTAATTTTATTGTATATTGTTTATACTGTTAATGCAACTGTACTTAATTGTTTTTAAGTGTCGAGAGCAACATTTTGATACGTAGCTTTTCTGGTATTGCTATCGACATGTCTATTTCAGAAGATTTCGTTCTCCTTTTATCCACCAAAATTCAGTACAGTTGGTGAACTCTGGTGGGCAGCAACATTTTTAAACAGCTAAACTGTATTCAGATGCAAGAGATTTTATTACATCTCTGTTTGAAGAGAGGAAATGAACATGACACGAAAAACTAGAAAAAAGAACAGAGGCAAGTTCAATTTTAGTAAAGAAGGAGCGTGGAAGATCACGTGAGACATTACAAACTGAAACTGCGTAACTATCAAGAACTATGAGAAACATATGGAAGGAGACCGAAAATGGTATTCCTGTATATCTTTCTTGTTAGTGATTCTGTGTCACAAATAAATTATAGAGTGATGTGATATTTTTATCTACAAGATAGAAGAAAACAATAGTTCTGGTTACGAAGGGCTCAAACAGCAAAATGTTTTATAAAGTTTTAAATTATTTTGCAGCCAGTTAATTGTTTTTCCTTAATGAGCAATTATCACACACACGTACATACATACAAACATGTGTGTGTGTGTGTGTGTGTGTGTGTGTGTGTGTGTGTGTGTGTGTGTGTGTGTGTGTGTGCGCATATTCACAGCTTGATTTCGGTCGGAATGCGACGACGGAACGGCGTTCCGGTACATCGGGAACAAAATAGGGGAAAACACACACAAAACGCAGTGAACAAATGAACTAAAATACAATTTTTTAGTTCGACCAACTTACATCAACTCGAATTTAAATAATTTTCCATCTGACAGTATCATTTCTTTGAACATAATAAAACTTTCAGTAAAAACGATAAAATATTAGTACAAACTCTTTAAATTTTTATTTTCTATTATTATCATTACGTACTTCACCAAGAGCGACTGATACAGTAATTAAGTTAGATAATATGGTTTCAGCAAGTTTCAGATTAACTTGATTAAAAAGGGATTAACTATGAAGTTTAAAGATTTGCTGCTGGATAGTTTTCAACATCAATTTACGGAAAATAAACGCTTTTTTCCCTGTAAGTCCTTAATGCCCAGAATTCCTCAATTGCTATGCCCTTGTCTTTGGGCGAGCAAACCTAATTTTGAATACGGTTCGGAGTTCACCTCACAGGCCATACGCGCGAGTACTCTCAGGTGCCCATCACCTGCCAAGCTTCGCACGCGTCATTTCCTCCGGTCGCTTTGCAGCGCTCCGCACTCCGGCGCGTATCGTCAAATCGGGTGCGAATTGATCGATGGAAAACGTCGCCATTAATTCGTACGTAGCTAGTTAAATATTTCCCACCCCAGGAGCCCCGCCTTCAATTCCGTGAAAAGTGCAGAATTCTGCATGCCTGTCGAGAACATCTCGCTGACAGGTGAACGTTCATTAAAAGTCTCCCCCGCTTTTCCCTCCCCGTCCTAGCGCCATCCCACACTTCCAATAGACTCCCACCCTCCCACCAGCTTCCCACCCTCTCACAGGTCTCCCATCAGCCTCCATTCTCTCACCCACCTATCACTTCCCCTCGACATTTCTGGCCCACCTCAGACCTCCAGCCACACATCCACGTTCCTCCCACCCGCCTTCCCAACGATCCGCCTCTAGTACGTCCACATTTCTCTGGCACGCCCTCCTCACCGCCTCCCTCCCGCGCCCTTTCCCCTGCCCCTCCCACTCCCTTCAACCTGCCCCTCCCAAACTCTCATCAGCCCTCCCAATTCCCGCCCTCACCAGCCTCCCCACTCCCGCCCTTCCACACTGCCGGCAGTCTCCCACTTTCCCAATAACCTCCAGCCCTCACACCAGGCCTCCGCCCTCCCACCGGTCTCCCATCAGTGTCCCATCCTCTTACCCTCCACTCTTTTCCACTCAAATATCCCCGCCACCTTCCCACCCCAACCACATATCCACTTACATACTGCTCGCCTTCCCAACCGTCTGCCTTCTACTCGTCTGCTCTTCCACCCAATTCCCCCTCCTCCCACTCACCCTCCCAAACGCCCCTCCCACCTGTCTCCAGCCCCTCCCAACGTTCCGGCCGCCCTCCAACTCGCTCCCCGCCCTCCCTTCCCCCTGACCTCACCCTTGACACATCCCACTCTTCCAGCAGTCTTCCACACTCTCAACTATCTGTCGCCCACCCACTAGCCTTCCATTCCACCACCAGCCTCCTATCCTTCCGCCCGCCTCCGCTTGCCACCAACCATCCCAGACACTCCCCCGTCCAGCCGTCCCCGCTCATTCTCCCTTCCCCACGCTCCTCACATATGCGTCACCCGCTCACCCTCCCAACCGACCCCTCCCCTTCCTGTCTACTTTCTCACCTACCCGCATCCCGTTCGCTTTCCCACCTCCCACCTCCCGCCCTCTACCCGCCCGCCTGCCCGCCTGCCCGCCTGCCCGCTCGTCCGCCCGCTCGTCCGCCCGCTCGTCCGCCCGCTCGTCCGCCCGCTCGTCCGCCCGCTCGTCCGCCCGCTCGTCCGCCCGCTCGTCCGCCCGCTCGTCCGCCCGCTCGTCCGCCCGCTCGTCCGCCCGCTCGTCCGCCCGCTCGTCCGCCCGCTCGTCCGCCCGCCCGCTCGTCCGCCCGTCCGTCCGCCCGAATGCCCACCCCGCCCCCCACCCGCGCATTTTCGTCCTCGGAAGGTCCATCCCTTCCTTAGTTTTTCCTTTCCGCTCTCTCCTCCATCTTACCGCCCAATCCCTCGTGTTTATCTAACTCCCGTCCATCCTCCCTCTTTCAACCTCACCATTCTCTTGCTCGTTCATCTCCGATTTTCCCCTTCCGTCCTCCCTCCCTCTCTTTTCCCTTCTTTCCCACTCACCCACTTTCATCTCCTATCCTCCCTCCCGTTTCCCTTCTCTTTCACTTTCATCTTCCGTCCTCCCTCCCTTTTCCCTTCCCTCCCAGTCTCATCTCCCGTCCTTCCTCCCTTTTTCCTTCCCTCCGACTTTCATCTCCTGTTCTCCCTCCCGTTTCTCTTCTCTCCCACTCTCCCTTCCCTTTTACGTGCCCGCCACGCTTCCATTCCCCGTCTCTGACACCGTAAAACGACCCCTGCTCTCAACCCCCAGCCCCAGCCCTAGCCAACTCGCTCGCCCTGCTCGGCAGTCCATCGTTTATCAATGAATGGAGATCTTGGGCATACGTCGCTTCATCCTATATTGGATTTCTTCATTCCTCGCGTTCCAGGGCGAAATCCTGAAACAATTTTAAAAACCTTTAGTTCCTTCAGAGAAAAGTTAAATATCAGATGTCTGATGTAATTAATAGATTTAAAAGTATTGCCTATATTCTTGGAGAAAAATGAATTGAATGCCCTAGTTATATTCCATTGAAGATGATTTTAATACTTATTTTATCGGATCCTATGAATATTTGTTTTAGGTGGTTTATAAAAATGATGAAATGTCGTTTTTCGATTACCATGATAATATATCTGTGGAAATTGTGTTAAAACAAAGTAAATAGATCATCACATTACATAATGCACTTTCAAGTTAAGTGTAGTTATGGATAGTTAAATTCACTTTCATCTTTATATATAATTAATTCTTTAATCTAAATTTTGAATTTCATGAGTCGGAAATCACCACTCTGAAATAATTCGAATTGTAATCATTGAGTTGACAAAGTCTTCAAATTTAAAACAGTCGTTTCTTTGCGTCAAATATAACAATTTCTTCTACATATTCCAGATGTTGCTTATATTATTTACACACCCCAATAATACATTATAACCTTATAATACCTTATAAAAAACAACAAAAAAGACTTACGAGACGTTGAGCAGGGAGAGAAACGCAACATACACACCGACAACAAATCAACAAAAGAAGCAAAGCAAGGGTCCATTTCGCCATTTACAACCACAGTACAGTCAAAACGAACAACAACTCGACGGAGAACATTTTTTCTCGACATAAATCAGTGATCAATCGAGCAGTACCTTAACAAACGAGCCACGGACCGCTCGCGATCTCTCCTTCCTCTTCCTTATTCTTTCCCCACCACTTCCCTACCTTATTCACACGCATTACACGCACTACCCTGGAGTCAGGAGCGTACAGCTGCTTCGGCTAGGGCAGTATCATACTGAGAGAGATACCCGGAGGGGGGATCCCCGCAAGTCTCATATACAGACCGTTCTGGGAGGAAACGTTGAAAGTTGGAAAATAATCTCTTAAGACAGTTTTAAGCACATTTTGTCTAATAAACTATTTGGATATTCTGAATAGGTGACCCGCAATAAGCACTGAAAAGTCGGTTAGAAAAAATGCTTTCTAGGAAACAATTTGCATTGCAGAAGCATAGAAGGACTCCAAGAACAGTTGTTGAACAGTTTGTTTATTATTCACAAAAGAAAAGAATACATTTGATCAGAAAGAAAAATTAACCGAGAAATATAAAAGCAATCGAATTGTGTAAATTGGGTGCTTTTTTATTTCTAGGTTAATTTTGTTTCTTTCTAACAAATATTTTCATTTCTTTTGTAAATAATAAACAATTTACTTGTTCCTGCAGTGTTTCTATGCTTCTGCAATGCAAATTTTTGTCTATAATGCATTTTTTTAGAACCAACTTTTGTGTGCTTATTGTGAGTCAGCCATTCAGAATATCCAAGTAGTTTATTAGACAAAATATGCTTAAAATTGTCTTAAGAACATGTTATCCAATTTTCGACGTTTCCTTCCCGGGCACCTGTATATTGCCGCCGGATCTTCCGTTCCAGAAGAAACACCGCTACCTCTCGGGATATAACATGCTTTACACGTGCAGGTCTAACGCGTCTCGGCATTTGATCAATACTCACTCCTTCAAGCATGACCTTTACCCGCTTAATTTGCTTGTGGGTTCTTCAGCTCGTTGCAGATATCGAAAAATGAGAAAGGTGGGATGTGGGGTGTGGGGGAGTGGCGCAAAGGCCATGTGCACTGGGTGGGTGGAACTCTTTGGATCGACCGTTTCGGCAGGCGAAGTGACGCGCCCCGTGACCTTCCTCCGGCGGCGGCGGCCGGCAGCTGTCACGCACCCGCGCCGGGCTGTGCTCGCTTGCGCCATCCCATCGCCCCCCACCCCTCCCAAGACCATCCTCACCCACCCATCCAGGCCGCCCGCTGCCCTGCAACGGAAGGCTCCGCCCTTCTCCTCAACGCCACGCCACGCCACGTCGCGCGATGCCGCGCCGCACCACAACACACCGTGCCCCACCACACCGCGCCATAGGTGTTTCCATGTAAGAAAAGACCCTAAAAATTCAAGATGGGGGAGTTTCGGCACTGCCAACCTCATCGAAATAAAACGCGAAAGCGCTGACGCGACTTGTTTAAATGTACGCAGTGGCCTTCAAAAATCCAGATATGCTGAAATGATTTGTTAATGTTGTTTTATGACTTATAAATCGCAACAGGCATATGGTAAAATAATTTAATTTATAATTTATATATGAAATTTGTTTTTATTAATTAATTATATTAAATATAATACTTTTAATTAAATTACTTATAAATTTAAAAATATTTGAACTCTCAGAATTAATAAAATCTTATTGAAACTGAAGAATAAATGAAATAGTAGAATGTTATTTTATTATACAATAGGAAAAAAAGGTAATAAACAGGGAATTTATAGAATAAAGATGAAATGAAATGCAAGACTCAAAATAATTTTAATTTTCAAACAGTACACAATGAAGTGAAATGAAACTATTCTTTACTGAACTAGAAATATTTGTATAATAATGGTTTTATGCACGTAATATCAACACATGAAAATTGAATTGATCAGAAATATGATTTGATATAATACGAAGGTTCAGTAAAGAATAAACTGATGCACCATGGGTGGTCAATTTTAATGACAAATTGCAAGGAGCAGTCATTAAAATTTCTTGAACACCGATGGTCCACAGCAATTTATTTTCACAAAAATTATTGAATTTTTGCAATAATTTTAAAGCCTAATGTCCCTGGGCTTACAAACATTACAAAACATCCTGGCATTTACCTTAAGCAATCGGGGAAAACAAAGGAGTAAGTATGCTACCATATATATAAAAAAATTGAATAAAAAAGTGAATTAATCCTCAATTGGATTGTAAAAATATTATCATTAAAAATTAACATTAAGAAATTTGGCTGACTTTACAAATTAATAAACTACTTGAAAATTTTACATATATTGATAGCATACCCATCCTCCCGATCAGGATGACGACTGAGGGCCGATTTCTAGCATGCATACAGAAACATAAGTCAAAATAATGGAGACATTTACAATACATAAAATAATATACATAAAAAATTACATATTTAGAAAATGAATAATCTGGTAAACACAGCAACCCTGCAACATAGAACAATCAATGCAGTATCTATTGTCCAATCATGATAAATTCAATAAACAGACATGTTATTGTTATAAGATCAAAAATTATTCCTAGGAAATTATGTTCTTGCAATGAAAAACAAAAAAATTAAAAAAGGAATTATCACATTTAAATAAAAAAAATTGCTTCTTAACTTATATATTACTTCAAACTCCTGCAACATATGAAAAACAAAATTGTCCAGAAGAAAAGTTGGCCCAAGAATTTTTGCTTCACATTACAGTATTCAATATAATATGTAACCAAAAAAATTTACCTACAAAACCAATAAAATTTACAAACATAAATAGAAAATCATTGAAAAATAACTTAAAATGAAATGTTAATAACCAAAAAGTAATATAGCGCATCAGTAGTAAACATTAAATTTTACTCTATATCATGCCAAATAATATCATGAAATAAGTACTTACTAATTTCACTTAACAACTGATTACCATTTGAACAAAACATCTAAATAAAATGATGTATGTTCTGAACTCCATTATTGCATATCTGAAACATTTATAAATGTAATGTATGTTTCACACACATGTCAAATCTTTGATGTGTATTCATTTATATCACTTAGCATCCGTACTTAAACTGAACACAAACTCAGAGGCATTGGCAGTAATGACTAATTGTATTACAGGGATAATGTAAAGGAAATTGATTAACTGTTAATTCATTGGGGTTAATTAATGTTAATGAAATGGTGCTCTTAACTAGTGTCTTTGGTTGAATTGAGAAGGCAGGAGTTCACTCAGGATCTCACACTCATATTGAAACTATTAATGCACACTCACTTCTTTCACATTGCAACTGTTCTCAGACCAGACTGACTGAAGCACTGGCAGGAACAATTGACTGTAATTTAAAAATATTAATGTATAACCTGCAATAATCACACACCTATAATCAAGTAATTCAAGCAATACCTTTTCTGGGGCACAGTGTAACCAAATTTTTTCTTAACTTGACTTGGTGGTTGCTTTACAGAGGCAGGAATTTTATAATTTGAGACACATCTGAAATATTAAGTTACATATTTTTACAAAATTATTACTTTTATTCCAAATTCTTTAATGCTTACTCACTGTTTTCACTTTTGCAACCCTAGTCGATCCAAACGCACAACTGAAGCACTGGCAAGAACAATTGACTGTAATGTAATAATATTAATGTAATAACCTGCAAT
>BLKR01006362.1:0-58970 GCA_011170035.1 Teleogryllus occipitalis
CATACATACATCCATACATACATATATACATACATACGCGTATATACACAGACCCTCTGATACACACAAGCCTGCACCTTTTCACTCATAAGAATATTGAGACAAATATACTTTATCTACTATTTATTCATAATTCGTTCTTTATATGAACATTCGGTGAATTATTTAGAAATAAAAATAACTTGAGTGTATAGTTGTCCTTTGACGGCACTTCTCAGATAAAAATTTATTTTTTTAACATATCCAGCGAATACATTTTTTCAATGACCGTTACAATTACATTGTCATCTTTCTTACTATTTCATTTATATCCATGGCTGGGATCTAGGAGGCGGTGAAGTTTTAATCTTCTGGTGTCTTCACTGTTGTCAGACAAATATGGATAAACATTTTTACCTATACAACACAACACTACAATCCCAATAATAATAATTACATTTTCAAACAACGCAAAAGAATGTACTACCTTGAGTGGAACGTGATATCTTCTTCCTCTTCTTCTTCACGGATTGAGAAAATTCCCTGTTCCGGCTTCATTACACCATCTCTGTCGTGGACGACCAATGTCCCTTCTTCCCCGTGGTCTGTACAGAAAGGCACCTCGGGGGATCATTTCGTGAGACATACTTCCTAAGAGCTGTACCCACCGTGATCTGTATTCATTTATTTTTTTCATTGATAGAAAATATGTTAAGTAACGTGATATCGTGATATCGTGAGGTTAAATCTTGTTGTGCCCTCGCGCCAACGCGGGGTGTCTTGGAATGGGCGGACGGGTGGGCGAGCAAGCGGGCGGGGGGTGGCGGGTGGGAGGGGTGAGGGGGGCGGGGGGGGCGCCGGATCGGCACGCGTGCGGGCTCCGCCTGATGGCCGATGGCAGGAAGATGGATGGGGCTCTGAGTGTTAAATATCCGACACATCTCAAGCGCTGTAATTCCCCTCCATTTGTATGCGCGCGCCGCCGCGCCGCGCCACTGTCGCCACGCCCCGCGCCCCCTCCCCTCCCCCACCCCCCTCCCCGCCTCCGCCGCCACTGCAGCATTTGAGAAGTGTAGGGGTGCTGAGGAGGAAATAGCCCCACGATAGAATTTTGAGTGGCGCACGCCACCCCGTGAGTGGATTATTGGCAGGTGCATTATTTCCACGTGGCGTTAGGCGGACAGCGCTATGGAGAAATATGATTGGCTTTTGAGTTACTCGATTCTGTTCACCGGCCTCGCCACTCCAAATGTATTGTCGGCTGTTCAGTCATTTCTATTTCGTGGTCGGGCGCTTTTCGCGTCGCTGTTTTACTTCCTCACTTTCGCGTGGGCGGGGCCCAAACCGGCAGCAGCGGCCGTGATACGGATGTGATCAACAATATGCATCAAGTGAACTGTCGGAGCAGACAATGCGTAAATGAAAATACTATTTTGATCAACATGAACACGACAGGCGTCATTGAAATGGATAATGAACGTGACAAGTAATGATCTATGAGATTTCTCGTTCTAGTATCTGCCTGAATGCGTGTTTATATTACCCCCTGTACCACGCATTTTTTTCTCTCTACTATGGAAATTATAAATTCAGCTTAGTATTCTAAATTGTCTAGTACACTTCTGTTGTTTATTTCCGTTTTACACAAACTCCGCAATGGTAGTTTTGGCTTACCTCGCATTCCGGAGACGCCCAACACACGCATTGAACACTAGCAGATTACCAGGCATTACCCAGATATTTGTTTATTACAGTATCTGTTACCGGGAGCGGTAGCTCAGTGCATCAACTGATATCACTGCAGCGTCTCTGACCGGGAGGTCCTAGGTTCGAGTCCTGACGGCGACAAGATTTTCGACTCTGGAGGATTCTAGCGGCCGGCTGCTCTGATCGGTAGTTTTCCGTGGTTTCTCCGATCAACACCAGGCGAATGCCGGAGCAATACCCAGACAGCGCGCGATCTTTCCTTCCTATTCCTTGTCCTATCCACTCCCCTTACACACACACTTACACTAACATGCACTACACTACCACATATTCCGGGAGACCGGTCGGGAATTTAGAGCTTGTCCCGGCTGGGGCGGTGCCCCGCTGGTAGGGGAGCCCTGGTTAGGGGGAAACCCCGCTAGCCGACGGTAGGTCGGCGCCGGATCTTGCCATCCAGCGGGTGAAGAAAACCGCCATCTCCCGAGAAAAGAGCATGCACTACACTAACGGGACTAATGACCAAAGCAGTTGACGTGCTCGGAAACACAAAAATAATGAAGCAAATAAAATAAATGAATCAATAAATACAGTATCTGTTAAGAAGCCGTGCCCGCCTCGCACGCCCTATGCGGTCTGCCGTGACGGTCTTCCCGTCTTACTCCTGCAGCCTTTTCCGCTCTATCTGCCCCTCCCCTTCATCACGCATCGCCCGTCTCCCCTGCACGCACTATCCGGCTGCCCCGCCCACCCAGCCCCTTCCGCTCTGTCTGTTCCACCCTCTCATCATGCTCTGCTCCCTCTGATATGTCCGTATCCTCCTATCAGACGCTCCGCCTCCTATTTCCGCTCCGCCCGCTCTTATTTTGATCCTTCCCCTCCTTTCACCTTCACGCTTCTCTCGCACCTTCTGTACATACTTTTCTTTTATCCTTCCGCTCCTCTCTGTCTCGTCCACTCTACCCGCTCCAACCTTCCCGTGTCACCCGGCAATGCCTAGAAAAGAATGCCGCACAGATGACTTGAAGATTGCTTTTCAATACATACTGGAAACTCATGTTGGTTTTACATTTGTTTTTAATTCTTGACTGCTACAAATTATGCGTGCCTATTTTCGGAGCTGGGAAAACGAAATCTATCAATTCCCTTTTGTATTTACTTCTATCTATTCTACCGGGAGTGGTAGCTTAGTGCATCAACTGATGTCACTGCAGCGCCTCTGACCGAGAGGTCCTAGGTTCGAGTCCTGACGGCGGCAGGATTTTGGATACTAGCGTTTAAGCTAGGTCGAATTCAGTCGCTGTCTGGAGGAGAATTCTAGTTTGGTAGTTTTCTGTGGTTTCTCCGATCAACACCAGGTGAATGCCGGAGCAGTACCCTACCAAACGGGTCACGAACCGCGCGCGATCTTTCCTTCCTCTTCCTTGTCCCAACCTCTCCTCATACACACACACTAACATGCACTACCCTACGACATATTTCGGGAGACCGGTCGGGAGCTTAGAGCTTGTCCCGGCTGGGGCGGTGCCCCGCTGGTGGGAGAGTCCTGGTTAGGGGGAAACCCCACTAGCCGACGGTAGGTCGGCGCCGGATATCGCCATCCAGCGGGGAAAGATAACCGCCATTCCCCGGAAAAACATGCTCTACACTAACGGGGCTAATGACCAAAGCAGTTGTCGCGCCCGGAAACACGAAAAAAATCAATCAATCTATCTATTCTAAAATTGTCCCGCCTGGCCCCCGCCTGGTTCCCCACCATGCCATCTAAAATTATTACAGATCTACAGTAAAACTATCTTATATTCTTTAAATTGTCTTTTACAGAATTACAATATTTTGAAATCTCGAGAACGTGGATCCCAGCTGACAAACCCACATTATTCATAACGTTTCATTTAACATCCACAAATACATCGTCAGAAGAAACTTAATCATCTTAATTTTCATCACCTACACCAAGAATCATTCCATTAAGAAACAGAACAAACATATGCATTTGTACCTTTTACTGTATCGCCTTGTTACGCACGAAGAAAAGAGGAAGTATTGTAATCATGCGGCGTAAATCGACTTTTTTTCGGGCGAAAAACTTATTGTCCGGCCCTGTTAATGAAGAAGTGGGTAAATCTTGTTCTACTATATAGAAAATTACTTCCTCTCACATGTCAGAATTCAAGATTGTGAGTTCTTCATACCACAAATTCGATCAACACAAAAACGTCTGCCTGTGGTAAACCCTAGCACCTAAACCTTTCAGTATTTCTCTACTGATGAACCCCGATGCACTAAACGAAATCAAGGCGCTGCGTGTTTCAAATTGCCATTTTGATGGAGGGGGAACTTTTAAGAAGACCCAACATTTTCAAAATTGTGTCAAAAAGGCTGCAATTTTTTATTAAGCATTGAAATCAGAAAGAGAAGAGAACATTTACAAAAAGTTGCAGGTCTCATTTTCGTGAAAATCTGTGAATTTTCGAAAATCGTAAAAGTTAATAATTTATTCTTCCTACAACTATACTATTGACGATAAAGATTTTATCCTTACCAGTTGTTTAAAGATAGATAAAAAAGGTCATTTACAATTTTTCGCATATTTGAGTAAGTCGCGAAATTTTGCGTGAAATATAGGCAGTTTTAAACAACTATTTTCTTTAAAACGGCTCTAAATTTTTTTTTATTTTCTCCATGTATGTATCAATGAGCGGAAAAAACTGGTACTAGTTTCGTTTTTGGCAAACACTATGTATTTTCAAAAATTGTAAAAAATTAACATGCCAAAAGTACATTATTGAAGATTTACGTTTTGGACGTAAATGAAAACTGTTGTAAAAAAATTAGTTCTTTAAACAGGTCATAAAATTATTTGAAAGAACGAGTAGATTTCAAGTAATTTTTACTTGAAATTAATGCAATTTATAACAAAATTCTCAAGAACGGCTCCACATATTTTCTTTCATTTTTCCACCGACAAAGAGAGTGCCGCCTAAAAAGTTGTTCACGCCTTTTCGTTGATCACACTGTTTTTTTAAAAAAAGTGCTTAAGTTAGAAATAACGTAAGAAGGTATGTGCTGTTTTAACGTCGCCAGTTTTATCATAAAAAACTATTTTACCTTATATTTTTGAATATTTATTTATTTATTTATTTATTTATTTATTTACGTCAAAAAAATATAGTATAGTATTAGAAAAACTACATAGCAAAGATATGAACAGTTTCTATTAGACATTTAACTGCCAAATAAACAACCACATTTATAACTATTTACATGATTTAGATTCAAGACTTTTTCCATTGAGTTGCATAGCCATGGGAGCATAGCAATGAGCCTCGCGTGATTTTTCCCCCTCTATCTTTCTTTTGTACTAATTCTAAGTGCCAGTTTCGAGTTTCCACACCAGTTCGATGTTTATGAAAAATTAAAAACTCTCTCCATCCATAATTGGTATGTAGAAAATTCAGTGTTATTTTAAAGCAAGATTCACCCTTAAACCCATTACAACCTTATATTACTATTTATCATTGTAGAGTATATTTGTACATTCGGAGTAATATGTGAAAGATGAACTAGGTTTTAAAAAAATCAAAATTACAAAGTAGAAAGGATCGCATGAACAATGATATTTAACAGATTTATGGCTTAGCCATATCTAAAAAAACTGGAAATATTGTAACACAAGTTAACTGAAAACGATTGTAATACATTGCTAAATACATGTACCATTAGTTCGTAAATACTATAGAGAATTTTCTTGGATTTATTTTGCGATACATTGAAGGGTACAATATATTTGAAATATATTAATGCCTAGTTGCAATTAATTTCAGTTTCCATCTGACTTTTGTCCATCTGACTATCGTATGTGTGAAGAAAAACTGTCAGTCCGTCATTCTCAGATAAAAACTATTCACTATTTAATGTAAAATAAACAACTCACAGGGATCAATATTCGTATTCAGTAGTTTTTATCAGTTCAATATCATTTATAGAATTATTCTTCATTAATCAGTAATTCAATAATTTTTCCATTATTTTATTTCATTATATTTTCTCTATTTATTCTAGAAATAATACTTCTTGTTTTTCGTGTTTTGTAAGCTTTAAGAAATTAAATAAATGTGATTCGCTGTATGTTTTCACAACAACCAACGAAAAGTATCTGAGTCTCTGTTTACATTAGAAGTTAATTAAATGCGACCTTTTTAACTTTTTTTAAATAATCTAGGAAACTTTCATTATTGAAAAGAATATGAGTAGCATCTTTCTCTAACGATTGGATTAGTCCATTTGTTATTAGAAACAATAGTTTTGGCTGAAACTAATAAGGAAAATTCAAATCTCTCTTTTGCAATTATACTGTGATAATCTAATTACGGATATTAATTATTTGCGCACCAGATGAATGAGATATTTTGCTCGCCCATAGAAGATGCGTAGAGCAGTCGTTAGTTACTCTAAGCATATTATCGACATTGTACAAATTTTGCTGCCAATCAGCGTGAAGAATGCTAAGAAAAATGCATTTCAGACGAAAAGAGAATGTCATTTCGTCAATGAAAGCGTGTTGAGTGTACGTGCAGAATCGTTACCGGACATTTTGTTCGCCAATGAATTGTAATTTAAGGTCGCAATATGAGAACCGAAGCGTTGGCATCTGTGCCTAGGACGCGGTATCCCCGGAACAGTCGTACATCTATTTTAAAAAGAAAATATAGTGGAAGAAGGAGAAAAGACAATTTTGTACGCAGGTGACCTGTACAGTAATATGAGTCGTTTCTTAGTTGCAACAGTTTTGTTTAGATGTTTCTGTTTGGATTTGGTATTCCGTTACTTACGTTGGTATTACTTTAACGCCTTGATCAATGATTTTATTGGCAATTATGTGGGTGGAGTAACTTCGGCTCGAGAACCTCAAACTGAGTCAGCTCGTAGTTCCGATGTAGAGGTGTGGGTGCCAAATCCGTCCTCACTGGACATAACCAAATGATTATGTCCTCCTGATGCAGGAAATTATGAAGATTCTGTTGCGATTTAAGCCGTGTTGCAATTTAATAGTGAATGGACGTTACTTTTAGACTAGAAGTACTAGTGATACTCCTAATTTATTAATATAAATAGTTTAAATGAGAGTAATGCTAGTAGTACGTGCTGTCGAATGCTGTTGGTGTGACGATGCAAGTTTCACAGGTGACTGACAAAAATACCACCGAATTTGCAGTAAACACTTGATTAAAACTGTAATTTTAAACAAGTCTGAGTCACTGGAGCGATTGCATTGAGTGGCTGATATAAAACACAAGAGTGTTGTATTGAAAACGAAAATCCCGCAAGTGTTTCTTACCAACTTAACTTAACGCAGATGCTTCTAGACAGCTTTGTTTCCGGGCGAAGCGAGGTAGGGCGGGGGGGGGGGGATGCGGACGGGGTTGCATGTTAAAAATACCTGGATAACAAAAGGTAACCACTTAGTTATATACATATACTCCGACGCTGAAGTCCCCGACATTGTCAGGGTATTTATTATAATTTATTAGCCAGAAGAGGATTTCCTTCTCCCGATTCCCGCCATGCGATCCTACTTCTATCTTGTATTGAATTGTATCCTCGCACCTCTGTGCGTTCCTCCCATCTCGAAATACTCGGTCTTCCTCACCAACTTTCCCACTATTTTTTTTTCTTATTGGGTCCTGCCACTAAACTACACTCACTTTAAAACTACAAAAAAGAAGAATCTAAACGAAAAAAATAAAATATATATGTACGAACGTTCGTTCTTTTTGGAATTTTTATACCATACGTACTAATACTTTCAATCAATTGCCATGTTGTAAAACTTACCCTTTCTCATACGCTAGTAACAGCAGGATAAGAATAATTATATTCCCGAAGTTCAAATTCGTAATAATTTCCAATTATTATGTTGTACAGTATCACTGATTTTTACAGCTGCGAACAAAATTTTACTGAAATTGGATGTTTTAAAATAGATGAATAACAAAAATGGAGTGAATTTTACTGAAACTAGAGTTTATTTTCTTAATGTGTTGACAGTGACAAACAGAAAAGTTCAAGGACCTATGAACAAGTATTAACAAATTTTAATGTGTTAAATTAAATGAACACATTACATGTTCCCAAACGCAAATTAATTCAACGCAATTTTAGTTTAATCTGAAACATTGATATCATTTGTTGACCCATGTTAACATTTCAATTATTTTCGTTAAATATGCGTAGTCTGGTCATTTTTATAGCAAAAGTGTCTTTATCTTTAAATAGATTTCTCTATTTTGTGAATAACGTTCCTGTGTGCGGTTGTTCTTTAGGAAGATTTTCTTGTTCCTCACTAATTCGAAAACACTCTCACATCTCCGTAACATAATTTTCTATGTAATCCAGGTAAACCTGTGTTAAATTAGTATTCTTACCCGTCAGTATAACTTGCTGCAAATACTGTGACAGTTTTCAATTATTCACGTTGGCTTCTTTTGTAAAAGTAAGAAACGACTCCTTTTCCTGGATATCAAAATAATTGCAAATTTGTATCACAGCAGCTTTGTTTGATTTAGTTTAGACTTTTTCAAGTGAGAACTCACAATTCTAACACTTCATTCCCAGCGTTTCTAACAATGAGAGAAAGAATGTGCTATTGTAGCTCTTTTTTTTTTTTTTTTAGTGGACAGTTTTGTTGCCCTTTTCTGGATATATTAAGCAACACACCTCTTGTATTCTGTAGGCTCCCCAAATTATATTTGTAGACCGGAAAGAAAACCTGCGTCTCTAGTTCCAAAACCGAGCTGAAGTCTTATTGTAATGCGGAGACGGCATCGCCCTACGCAACTTTAACGCGTCAGCTTCGCGTTGATTGTGAGCCCGTTACCTCTGAGCCGTCGAACGGCGGGTATCGCATTTTTACCATCTGAAGGGCGCCGAGTTGCGTGGCAACCTGTAGGCACGTGAAGAAGCTGTGCTCTAGCTTTCCGCAAGACAAATATTTTGCTTCCTCTTGCCTATTTTCTCGGAGGCGGCTTCGGCCTCGGCGCCGGCGCTCCCGCAGGGAGGACGAACCGAGTGGCGAGGGGGCGGTGAGCCGCAGCGAGGACGGAGGAGGAGGAGGGCGAGGAGGACGAGGAGGAGGAGGAGGAGGACGGAGGAAAGCAGAGGAGCGAGGAGCGCTGCGCCGCCCCCATCTGCTACTCGCGCTGCTTCAAGTGTGCTTCAGCTTCGACTTTCAATGGAATAAAATATCGGCAGCGACGGAAGCGTCTGGCTCGGCGGCGGCGGCGGCGGCGGCGGCAGCGCAGCGTCGGAACACTTCCCTCCTCCGACCGCCATTGTCAAAGTTGCGGCCTCAAGTCTTCTCCCAACTTCACCGCTTGCGCCGCAAACATATATCTTACCGCGCATCTGGAGTGGTTAGCACAGGAGATGATGAAGTCGCTTTACTTATAAAATTCAAACTCAAAGCCTTAAAAAGCCAAGTTCCTCGAGTGTTCTGATATCAAAACGAAGTGGGACTCCCGCTTGGGAAATCGAAGTGGAATAGAGGCTTCGGCTCCGTGGTTAAAATGTGAAGAGGATAAGATAAAGAAGCAAAGAAATGCGTTCGGTTGAAAAGGCGCAGGAGGTAAAAGAATTGTATGTTCCAAATGAGTTTTATCGAGATGTTATTTTCAGTGCGTTTTTTAAGAAATTCCAATCGTATTATTCTGCGCAGACCAAACGAAATGCAGCAGGTGGCCACGATGTTAATGTCGCTCTCCATCAAGTCGACGAAGAAAAGTTTCAGAAGCTCGCGTTTCCCCTAACATCTCTGAGCTCGGTAAAGATAGTTTTCTTTCAAAGTTAAAAACGAGAAGCACACTTTTTAATAAAAATGCATTTTCATAAAAACTGAAAAAAATTCTTTACGAAGAAAAGGAAAAGTAGTGAGAAGAAAAAGGAAACAAAGTAAATGAAGATTTTTCCTGCTAGATAAATGTTTATGATGGTAACGAGGTAGTGAAATTTAGTGATATTAAAAGTAATTCAGGCTGTACAGTGTTTTTATGAGGTAATAGTTGAAATTAGAATCCATTCAGAAAGAGATATGGTTTCTATTGCTTTTAGTTAAATATCTCGTTATCATAATGATAATAATAATAATAATAATAATAATAATAATAATAATAATAATAATAATAATAATAGGAGGGCCGTTTCATGCAGGTTTACACCATCCAGGATGAATCCACAAGTAGATATCAGGAAATGGGAATCTTGTTGTATATATATATATATATATATATATATATATATATATATATATATATATATACACAACAAGATTCCCATTTCCTGATATCTACTTGTGGATTGATCTTGTATAGGCCAAACCTGCATCAAAAGGCCCATCTATTAACATCATTAAACTAGTATCAGCAGGAAAAAATCAACAAATTGCAAAAAATCATAATAAATTATTATTATTTCCCGTTATCATTAAGCTAATTATACCTTCTCGTTGAACTGTTTCTACGATTTCTGCATCGCATTTTCTCGACTGTTCTATAACGACCGGAAGGTTGTTCTTAATGTGAGTCAAAGCTTCGTCAACACAGTTCAAAGTGTTGCCGAAAACTATGACCGTCAAAATATCCATCCAGCCGTCAGAATTCCAGTGCACTCGCTCACAACAAATGACAATATTGGCCACCCGAATTTAGAACAGCGCTTCGCGTTTTGGAAATGTACTTAAAGTTGTGTTATGTTACTAACGTGATATTATAATACTACTTTATCTTATACAGTAATACTACTTTATACTTTACAAAAGGTGTCACAAATAATGCTAGAATCTATATGCAATTGTAGCACATAGATTAACTTTCAATATTCTGAAGTGTGTTTTTGCGTAAATGCTACACTGAAGAATGCCGACGGCAGTGAAGGGTACTAAAATAATAATTCTTCCTCCCTAGGGATAGCGTTTTGATCTTACGATCTCATCAGATAATCGACTAGCCTACGACGCTGTTTTCTCGAACATTGATTGGCTTGGGCTCATTCTAGTCTGAGGTACTCAGTATCTAGTGTGTAATTTGACTATGAGTGGAGTTCTGACGTCAAAGAGGAAGAGACTTCCTGTGCAAGAGTACTGACAGCTAGCCATGAAGCAGTTCTTGTGATTAGCAGCTCTAACTTGCGTAAAATACGATAAACATCAGTTATGTGGTCTGAAAAGCCGAATAGAAAGCGAAGTTGATCCCAGTAGTGGCGAGTCCTCGCTGGTCCTCCACAAAAGGTGGGTCACTTGGGTTTGCCTTTACTTTTTATCACTGCATTGGTGAAATAATTCCTCCACTTCCGAGGAATTTTCAAACTTGGCTTTCGTCCAGCATTAGTGCTGTAGTTCCCATCTGGGTAGACAATGGTAGTGAAGGGTAGTAAACCAACACACTCGTAGGGATAGCGTTTTGATTTTACGGCTTCTTCATATGGGCAATATTACCTCTTCATGAGGGAGCGTTATGTGTGTCCCACATAAGAGGCTGAACAATCACGACTTTAATGCAATAAACTACGTATTCCTTATTCTTTAAAGAGATTTTATCCATGACATTCCAAACAAGATTCTGTTTAAGTGGCAATTTATTCCCAAATCTTATGTCAAATTTTAAATTAGAAAACATTTTCTGAAGGTAATTATTTATTCTAAGATCATATTCTAAGGTGACATTGTGACACTGACTGTTACGAGTTTTGTTTGACATATCCTAGCCAGAACTATCAGATTTTTGTTTATTACTGTTTTTATGCAATGTTTCGTTTGACTCTTGGGTACTGTTTGGAAAATGTCTCTCACATAGTTAATATTTAGACTTAATTAGAGGCGTTTTTTTAAATTATTGCATCCGTAAGTACAAGTGATTGAAATTATTTGTTAAGTTCCTTGAATACTCAGATGTTTTTACTCAGATGAGATCAAACTTGCGCATTTTCAGAAATACTCAATTGGCAATTTCTTCAAAACGTGTCTAAATTTTTCAATTACATTGTGCATGAAGAACAGTCTTACTCTTTTGTGATATTCTTAATGATATAGTTAGTGATATTTAATTTATACTTAAACTCTACCAAAAAATGAGAAAATATGAAAAATGTACATTTTTTTATAATACAATTTCCTCAAAAAACTATTACATGAAAGTAAACTACACCAAGATTTTAACTGACACGTCTTGTAAATATTATGTTTCACAACATTTTATGTTATGGTAATTAATTTGGAGATATTGTTTGTCGCTGAGTGCGATGTTGATAGTTTTAAAATGCTAAAGTAACTTCATTTACTATTAAAGCGAATGTCGTCAATGTTATTTAGATATATAGACACAATGCTGCAAAGCACATTATAGGTTGGGTATGCATGAAAAGAGCAGGTATAGTTACATTAGTTTTATAAAATTAATTTTATGCTACATAACCGCATCATGTTTACAAGTAGTACAACCATGTGATTTGGCCTCCTGTATAAAGGTCTTTGGGAATATAGTATTGGACGCGGGTTCGAAACCGAGGTAGACCTTTGCAATGTTCCGAGAGCGTGATAGTGCTCTTGATTGAGAATGTTTGTAGTGGAAGGGCAGATGGGAAGAAGGTCCTGTTAGCTCTTTTAGGCACCGATGTTCTTTGATCCCGGTGAATAAGCTGATAATTCATGAACACTTAATTTTACAGGAAAGCAAAAAAAAAAAAAAAAAAAAAAAAAAAAAAAAAAAAAAAAAAAAAAAAAAAAAAAAAAAACTAAATTAAATCAGGGAATAATGATTTTCAAACGAATGCGATATTCAAACGAAACTATTTGTGTTTAGGTTTTGTATGGACATAATTAATCCCTGATTTTCAGCATTAGTTTAAAGTTGCTCCCCGGTAAAATTACGTATTTGACTTATCAGCTTATTCACCGGGGTCAAAGGTATCAAATCTAGAAAGACGGTGGGACAAAACCGAAAAGCTATCCCAGACACAAGAAAACGATAAATTACAAAGAACGAGAAAGTCGCAGAATGTGCCATTTTGTAAGCCAATTAGTTTTCTTGGTGGAATATTCTCTTCAAAGTCAGGTTTAAATAAGGTCAGATAACACTTTTTGAAAATTAGAGAAGTTTTCACGTATTTTTTAGTCAAATAACAACAGCTTTTCAAAATTCATGAACAATATTTTGTCAAATCTGAACAATTTAAATTTACTTTTTATTCCGACGTTGTACGATTTTGATTAAAAACTTTGAATATTCAACATTGTAAAGGTTCATCTTTCTTTTAAATCGTTAGTTGGTTGTTACGCCGGCTCTTGCAAGTAGTGTAGTAGTACGGATTTCTTGATAAATCCAAGCAGCTGAGATGACATCGCAACGTGCTCAAATATTTTGCAGATAATAAGTTTGCGTGTTCAAGTAGTATTGCCTAAAGAGTATATTCCAAAGAGTTACAAAAAATGCGGAAAAGTACGTGCAGTAGCAAAAATACTTATTTGAGAAGACCGCAAAAGTTTGAGGGCACATAATATGAAACAACGGCATATTTCAGTTAAAAAAAATGAATGTTTCAGATTCTTGTAAGTTTGCGAGTAAATCCATGAGCAAGGTCTGTTGAAGATAACAAATGTTGAAGTTTACTTATGCTTAGTATGATTTTGATTATGATTTTTTGCAGGGAAACCGAAGAATCCGGAGAACTGATTGATTGATTGATTGTGCTTTCGGATGCGTTAACTGCTAAGGACATTGGTCCCGTAAAAGGAGTACATATTTTATCGCGGGAGATGGGGGTGATCTTCCCCCGCTGGATGGCGAGATCCGGCGCCGACCTACCGTCGGCTAGTGGGGTTTCCCCTTAACCAGGACTCTCCCACCAGCGGGGCACCGCCCCAGCCGGGACAAGCTCTAGGCTCCCGACCGGTCTCCCGACATGTATGCATGTATGTGTGTGTGTGTGAGTATCGCAAGAGTATAGGACAAGGAAAAGGAAGAAAAGATTGTCTCTGTGATTGGCTAGTTTGTTCAGGTACTGCTCCGGCATTCAATTGGTGTTGATAGGAGAAAGCACGTAAAAGTAGCGATCACAGCAGCTGGCTAAAATTCTCCTCCAGACAGCGCCTTAATTCACTAGCTAATGTAGCATCGTGGGCTTGGGTTCCTGATCAGAGAAGCACTTGCAAGGTATGGGCATGGGCAGCTAAAAATAGCCAGCCGAACAATGAGCGCCACACCGGACCACAGGGGCTTCTAGTTGGGGGTGGTAACACAGGGTGTTGCGCACGTGGATCCAGCGTCCCAGGGTGACGCGTGGGGGCAGATGGCGTACAAGGTCACGTGGTTCGGTCCTTTATAAGACAGCGGCGTGAAGTAACGCGAGGGTAAGGTTTTTTTGGTTTTCTCGTAGCAAGGAACCAAGGGGCTTCTAGTTGGGGCGGTAACCAATGACAGCGTGTGGTGCACGTTGAGCCAGCGTCCCAGCGCAGCGCGAGGGTAGATGTACGAGGTCACGTGGTTCATCCCTTTATAAGACAGCGGCGCGAAGTCATCATGTGGTTAATCTCTTTAAAAGACAGAAGCGCGAGGGTAAGGTTGTTTGGTTTTGTCGTAGCAAGACCGCAAAAACTTGTCTGTTCAGGCTGGCGAGGAGTGCTGTGTGTACAAGGTGTTCCGATGAGTTCGGGCCCAAAAGAGTGGTTCTCTACCGCTGTAGGGCAGATGGTGTATCTTCCAGGGCACATCAGACACAGAATTGCATACAGCCTAGTTGACTATTCGCTGGCGCCGCTGCCAGGCGCGTGTAGAGAGAAGGCTGAAGGCAGTTAGCTCCGAAAAACGCCTCAGAGTGAGGATCTGTGTATACTACACATAGTTATGTAAAATAAACTGAATATAGCGCACTCCAGTTTGTGTTCTTGTGTACCGACAGAGGTTCTCAGTGCATCAACTGATGTCACTGCAGTGCCTCTAACCGGAAAGTCCTGGGTTCGAGTCCCGATAGTGGCAAGTTTTTCGACACTTGCTTGTTAACTAGCTCGAATTCTGCTGCTGACTAGGGAGAATTCTACAGGCCGGTTGCTCTGATCGTTAGTTTCCCGTGGTTTTCTCTGATTAATACCAGGCGAATACCGGAGCAGTACCCTAACAAACGGGCCACGGACCGCGCACGATCTGTCCTTCCTCTTACTTGTCCTATCAAACCCTTCACTAATATGCACTACATTACCACACATGTCGGGAGACCGGTTGACAGTTTAAAGCTTGTCCCGGCTGGGGCGGTGCTCCACTGGTGGGAGACACTTGGTTGCGGGAAACCCTGCCGCTAGCCGACGGTAGGTCGGCATCTCGCCATCCAGCAGGGGAAAATCACCGCCACTTCCGGAAGGAAAAATACACTACACTTACGGCACTAATGACCTCTGTAGTTAATGTGCCCGGAATCACTAACAACCAACCAACCAACCTGTATTCTTGTAGTGTATATCGCTACCCACGACGCCACACCAGCTAGCTAGTGTCGACAATCCTGCCACCATCGTCGGGGCTCGAAAACAGTCCGCAGAAACCTCCCGCCAACCGCCGCTCTCTCGAGGATTCGTAGCCCGCAGGCAGAGAGTGTCCGGCGCCCGCAGGCGTCAAGCTGCGCTTCCGGGGCGTCTTGGAAGCAGCTTGCGAGCGCAGAGGCCGGTGTGGTGTCATGGAGACAAACACACAGACATTTACAAGTATGTACAAGTTTATTTACACGTATGTACAATAACCAACTTCTGCTCCGAAACTACACACTTGTATTTCCCTGTGGATACCCCACGTAGCAAGGGAGGCCCCGCCGCCTCTGACGCTACTCCCGCGCCACTACCGTGACCTCGTCACCCGTGCAAGAGGCACGACACGCTCCAGCCTGGGCGTAAAGTTTTTGCGCATCGCGCGAGGTTTCTTGAATAAAACCCACCGTCTGAGCTCGTCGGCTCGAATTTATACCTAGAGTGCAGCCGTCACGTGACCGTCCTAGGTGTAGGAGGGAGGCTCGCGTCTATCACGTGACCTTGCAGGTCAAGCTAGCGTCCACTTGATGTAAATATATCCCAACGCCGTGGCGCCAAGGCTATTCAGCTCGCAGGTATGCGATACTTCCGCTCCTCCTCCCATCCACGGCCGCCAACGTGACGCTACACCGGGCAGCCAGCGCGGCGCGCGTCTCGGCTCGTAGAGAGCGCACTTTACGAGGAGGGTTTTCCACGTGGCTTCTTCAGCGGGCACGGGGCGCCTGCCGGGCACGGCCCCCAAAACCACGCGGGCAACGGAAGGAGCGCCGGCGAACCGCCCTCGTAAAAATAATAGGAATCCTCGTAAGGAGAACGGCATAAATACGAGCTGCCTGCAGGAGAAGCTCTTCCGTATATTTAAATGCAAATAAGTAATAACTCAGCAAATGCGGGGTCGCTCTGCCCGTTGTAAGGGGTAAGAATGACAGGTCTATAAAAAATTGGAACACAAACCATTTGTGAATCGTTTATTGTACCCTCTCAGAGAGTCAGAGTTATTTTTATAGGCGAATTTCGTGATGAATACGCAGATATATTACGGAATTTTAAATGAATTCCTTTTTTTGTTGGCAAACAGGTGAAAACATTAATAAAGAATTCTCCCCAGGTAATTTAAGGAGTTTCGAAACACTTGATGACTCGTTACAATAGTCTTTTATTACTAAGCTCTAAATTATTTACGATCAGATTACTTTACTTATTTGCTTTTGTGGAAAAGATGTTTATAAATATTTGGTTCTTGGTAATCCAACGCGTTTCTCCTTAGCGATGAACTCAAGGACTTCTATTGAGCTAGCCATTTGCAGCGCTTTACTTGCAACAGATCTGCTATGATTTATTAGACCTATATTGAAGTGACAATTTCCCAAACCATCGTCCAGACTGATGGACTGTATCGTGAGTTTTCTGGACTTCCACATTGGATCGTGCAATGGAATGGTCGACGTATCAAACTTGTGCTCTCAGATGAACCCTTCGACAATATGAGCGGAATACCTGCACATTTTTATAGTGATTTCTTCCTAGCTGCATCCATTACAATTTCAAAATTAACTGGTAAACATGGCGTGAACTCAAGGATGATCTAAGATGGCGTAAAGTCATTGTTATCCCACCTCTAAAAATAGAAAAAGATCGATCGTTGCCTTCGAGCTATTATCTCTTACCAGTTGCGTTTGGAAAGTGCTGGAAAGTACGGCAAGTAAACGTTTGATCCGCATCTTGAGGTGCAGAAATCTGCTCACCTAAATACAGTGCAGGTCCAGAAAACACCGCTCAAATCTGGACCATCTCCTTGCTTTGGCTCAGTTTCTCTCTTTCATCTTGAGGCCGTACTATTTAAAATAGAAAATACCAACGACACCCCCAATTGCGTGAAAATTGTACTCTTGGGGATTGAGGAGGAAGCATTCTCCATTTCTACAACACTTAGCGTCTGGCTTGCGCGAACCTGCAAAGCCACCACAGTTTGTGAATGATTTTGCTATCTTCTTTTCTACAGCAGCATCAGTGTGCAAAGCAACTCCAACTGATCTTTAAAATGTGGTTGTGAGGCTTTTTCCGATATCAGTTAAACAGAATACCCCTGACGTCTCTATGAAATTCCTTTTATTCCTAATTCTTTCAGTGTAGCTTTCACTTTTCTCTGGGTTGACTCACAGACTCCGTTACGAACTAGGAGAAATTATTTTTTTTTTAATCTAGGGCTTTTATCCAGCCGACAGCGGGTTACCCTTTACGCCCCGATGGGACGCATATTCGACCATACACTAGACACCAACACACTTGCGTGCTCCTCTGATCTGGGGTCAGCAGAACGCGAGGCCCTCCGCGACAATACATACATACAAAGTCAAGGGACAAACAGCCATGCCCAAGGCGGGACTCGAACCCGCGACCCTTCGGACCGAAGCGCTGAGTCGGTACTCGCTCTTAGCCACCTCCGCCATCCAGGTCGGCGGAATTATTTTTGATTACATAAATATCCGAAGACTGTAGTGGTATCCATAAAGACGCCCCACTCCCGTTGTTCTAGCAGCCATTTTGAACGTTACCTGCGACGCACTGGTTGAGATTTAGTTGTACCACGTTCACAAATTCCCTTTTGTATTATGAATACAAATACACATTAACGTTCGTCAGTTACTGATTCTGATTTTGGAAATTTTATATCTAGTGTTTTATATGAATGTGAAATGAAAATGATCCAGACTAAAATTAAGGTCATGCCACCCAGTGCGATCACCGTATTTCAATTTGCTAGTTCAATTTTTATCTGTATGAATTATATTACCTGTAATTGACTCAATGCCCGAACTAACACAAAAACTCGAGTGTTAACTGAAATAAAAATCCAGAACTATCTTCATTGGAGATGAGCATAACTGACACTAACTCTACAAATAAAATTATATAAATAATGTTTCAACATGCGCTTTTATTAAATTGAGTTTTACTGAATGAAAATAAATTGGCTTGTTTTTATTGTATATTCGTGTTCTGAATTATTAGAATTACATTTTCGTCATTCGATGAACTTGCAGCCCTCCATTGTTTTTTTTTGGGGGGGGGCAAGCAGCCACTCATATCATTACTGCCAACGTTTCGGCTCCAAATTGGGCCATCATCAGAGCTACATGAAATAAAAAATGTAGAATTTAACCTCACAAATTAAGCAGAAAGCAGGCACAATTATACATAGCTAGAGTGCAATTATACTTAAAATTATCAGCAGTATAGAATAAATAGTAACCTGCAGTACCTACTGAATAAAATTTATGCATGCCTATGCTTTACTATCTGTCCATACGACAGGAACTCACATGGATATTAGGCAGAGCATTTTTAGAACCAGTGCATTTCTGTCTTTCAAACATAAGTCAAATATCCTTATTCAAAATTAGAGAACGGAAAAATATGTAGTTTGAAACATCAAAATATGTACATAAATACGTAATGAAAGCAGTAAAAATATGTAATAAATATGTAATATCAAATATACTATGTAATATTAAAATTCATTAATTATTAAAAATTAATATTTATTAATCTTTACGTTATACAAAACTGCATTTCAAATTTTATTTTTCCCTAACAAATTTTAAAAATAATACAATTATCTTAAAATGCATTTGAAGCGCACAAGTTGATGCACACGGTACAATTTTCCCGTCAGTAGAAGAAGCTTCACCTATTGCCATCCAGGTCCGTAGTTTTGCCGCCGGACTAGACGCAAGAAATATATGACCATCATTAATTGTGCAAACAGGCGTTATCTACGACCAGAAAACAATCACTGTAACATGAAACCCTCTCATTGAAGAGTTACACGTCGGCGATAGCCAATGTTTCTCCAAAATTAGGATTTTCGACACTAGCTTTTCAGCTAGGTCGAATTCAGTCGCTGTCTGGAGGAGAATTCTAGAGGCCGGCTGCTCTGATCGGTAGTTTTCCGTGGTTTCCCCGATCAACACCAGGCGAATGCCGGAGCAGTACCCTACCAAACGAGCAACGGGCGGCGCGCCTCTTCCTTGTCCTATCCTCTCCCCTTACACACACACTTACACTAACATGCACTACACTATCACATATTCCGGGAGTCCGGTTGGGAGCTTAGAGCTTGTCCCGGCTGGGGCGGTGCCCCGCTGGTGGGAGAGTCCTGGTTAGGGGGAAACCCCACTAGCCAACGGTAGGTCGGCGCCGGATCTCGCCATCCAGCGGGGGAAGATCACCATCTCCCGAAAAAAAAACATGCACTACACTAACGGGACTAATGACCACAGTAGTTGACGCGCCCGTAAACACGAAGAAATCAATCAATCAATTAAAAAATCCAAAATTAGGGCTAAAGGTCGCGATCCGCGATGTCAGTGAGACTTTTCACTCCCCAAAGGTGAAAAATATCTCAGTCGCTGATGCGCACTTCCCGCCACTGTTACAGGCACGCCGGATTATGAGAACCTCATGCGTCTGCGCTGTAGGAAAAAATGCTGATTTAAAAGAAATTCTTTTCACACAAAATATTAATAAAATTGACGAAAATTGATACAATAAAAAAATTGTGTGAAAATACCAAAATATGTAATATAGTACTAAATATGTAAAAATATGTAACAAACAAATTGGATATTGTGTTAGGACGGGGCGATTCGCCAAGATTACAACTTTGAGATCAGTAAGTAGAAAGTCCAAAAATATGTAATTATATAAAAAATACGGTCTCGATTCATAATATACTATTTAACTTTAATGTTGAAAAAGCTGATAATACTTTTTGAACCTATTATTATTAAATTTAATTACATAAATTAATGTATATATAAAATAATATTGTCTATATTACTAATTTCCAATGCCCGCAAAAGTTGGAAAAATACAATTAGGCATCATCCTGCAGTGTGAGAGGCGCCTATTGTTTCATTACTCGGAAAAAACACAAAAACAATCAAACAGTTTCGTTTTGGCTACAAAACGCAAATATTTGATTGTGTTATTTCATCGAATCTTAAATTGCGCGAACCAACTGAATCCTCAAAGCCAGTTCGCCACCCACTACTTACGGCTTCGCTGGCAGAGTGGTTACTTTACTTTATGCGGCTGCCATGGTGTAACTGTTAGCGTATCGGGCTGTTATACCCAAGTTCGCGGGTTCAAACCCGATCGAAGCCGTTAATATTAAAGGGCGAAAAATCCTTCGTACGCCTTCCTGCGGAGGGGAAGTAAAGCCGGCTGTCCCATGTTAGTAGATTTACTGCATGTAAAAGATCCTCAAGCGTAAATGAAGCCTCTGAGCCAAATTCAAATTGCCTGTTTCGTCGCCAAAGTAATACCATCTTTCTCCCCTAGTAGGTGAAAGGAGCGTAACAAAATTTGCGTGATCAAACGGACTTCGCCACGTAAAATAAGGCATTTATTCATTCACTACTGGCCTCTGAACCGCAAGAGCCCAGGTGAAGTGCGTGAATTTTAGGACGGAAAATCCCACAGTGGGCAAGTCCCGCTTGGGGTATGTAAAAAAACAACAATGGCAGGTCCCGAAATTAAACCTCTCCGACAATAATTGAAATGATTGAAGGCATTGTCATTGTCAACAATACTATTTATTTCAATAAGAGCAACTTTCTATGGCTTAGCCATCATCATCAGTTTTCTGATACAAGAAAAATATAAACAAAATGATAATTAAAATTAGAAAAAAAACTGATGATGATGGTTAAGCCATCTAAAGCTGCTCTTATTGAAATAAATAGTATTGTTGACAATGACAACGCCTTCAATGATTTCAATCATGTAAATGTCAACTATAACTCACCACTAAACCAACTCTCCGACAATGACCGTTCTAATGAGATCTCACATTTACCCAAACGGACAATCAAATGTGGGAGTGATCTTTATTCTCAATACATTCTACTACAACAGCGTGAATCATTTCACGGAGTCTGGGCATGTACTTAAAATACACTCAGTTTCAGCTAACAAAATATGAGCTTGTGAAATTTCATTGTGGAGTGCTGAAGGCGCTACTGTGATATATTGCACATTGTTTTCTAACGTTAATTTATGCCACCTTATCCTTAATACTTAAACCTGGAGTCGTGAAGACGTTTCTAAAGCGCTTGGTGCTGCTGTCCTATTCATTTGTTCCAAAGACTCACCCTTGCACAGCCAATACCGGATTAGGGAAAGTCTGACACCTTGCCCGGCTTTTCGGTCCGGGTGTGGCTCGTGTACAGAAGTAATCCTCGTGCTTGGCCGGCGAGGTAAAGTCCCGTTCTTATCCGTCCATATGCTCGAGAAGCCGAGGGGCGACTGCTCCAGAAAAATCACGGTCAGGTTATTGGTGTAAGGGAGGTCAGTGCCCAGAGATACCTTAGTTCTTACGATTTCGCGCCTGCGACCTATTCATTGTCAAGAATTGTGAGAGGAGCCCTACAAAAAACAAAGCAGAAAGCGAACTCTTGGGCGTTGGCCCTTTTATGACCCCACACCGCAAAGTGGGAATGACATAGGCATATTGCTCGCGCAAGTTTTCTTGGTACATGAGCTTCCTAGTCATTGGCCAGCGCTGAATAGCACGTCCCGTTGAGATACTTAGGTTCTATGGTTCGCTTCGGAACGTCACGTACCAATTTACAATGCTACTAACAACCACTGTATACTGTCAAAACAATATAAGCATTTCTCGTGGCACGCTTTTCGCGTTAAGTTCATGCCCACAGTTGGTATGCCCCTTAAAAGCCATGACGTAGCCGGAACCCTCGTCTACCAACAACTCCGCTGTGGAATATCAAGAAAACTTGCGCACATAGTTCACCATCACATAGCATACATACATAGCGCACATAGCTCAACCATCCAAGTCTAGGCTATCGTGCTCGGGGGAGTCAAGTCGACCGGAAGCGGTAGGTCAGTGCATCAACTGATTTCACTGCAGCACCTCTGACCGGGAGGTCCTACATTCGGGTCAATATACAAATTATAAGTTTATGTTTGTAAATATTTCTTAAAGTAATACATGTCAACAACTTGATTCGAGATACAAAATAAATATTGTTTTTCATAGTAAATGAAAATATAGAAAAGTCATTTAATAAAACGCTCTAATATAATGTAAAAATGAAACAACTATTGTATTTATCATATATATTATAAATGAATATTAAACAGAAATATGTCTGAGTCATACCGTGTAGTAAACAAAGAAATTCGTCAATGCGGTTACTCAAATACTTAAATAAAAACATGATTTTTAAGTGACAAAGGTAGGAAGAATATAATACCTAAATATGATTGATTTTAAGTGACAGATGCAAAATAGCAAATTAAGTCACGACGCACATTGGGGAAAAAGCCCGAAAAGCTGGCCAAAAGTCCAAAACATGAATTTCTACATATGTACTTCTGTTATATATCATTTAAAAGAGGACAAAATTCTTCATTGAATGCCGTTAATTTCGAAAACGTAAGTTTACTGACTGTGTTTTGACACCGTTTCAAAGTTACATAAAATATACATCTCTTGGGTGTGATCGGGAAGGCTGTTTGCAAGCGCGCGCTCTATCACGCATAACTTTGCTCAGTAATCATGTAATGACATTTGGGAAAGTTTATGTTATTCTTGTAGGTGTTATCTGTATGATGAGTAATTGCCATTTGCTTTGTTTGATTTGGTCATGAGAAATTTACATTCAAAAATTGCGATTTCTTGCTGAATTTTTATAATATTTTTTTTTATTTCACAGGATAAAAGTTAAGACTTTCACGTACTAGCACCGTCTTTCATACTTTAAAATATCAACTATTATGTTCTTTAGTGATATTCATTACAATTAGCTGCTAGTATCTGCTAATAAAGTTGTGGGGCAATAAAAAACATTTCAAAGCAGATGTGCGGTGGAAGTTACATTGGCGTATCAAAACGCGGCGCCCATCTTAACTTTGTTCCAAGAGTCTATAACTATATCTGGAAATATTGTATTGTTCTTAAAGATATGATCGATATTATTAGTAATTATTACTGAATTTGTTTGAATTTATAATATGTTAATTGGTATTCAAATTGCTATCATTTTATTTACATTACAATTTGATGTTCTAAGAGGACACAAATTAAGACTAGAGCCTTCTACCGCAGTTTTTCGGTGTTTAAAATATTATTTTTTATATTTTTAATAGAATCCGTAACAATTACCTGATAATATCTGCTAATACAGTTGTAGAACTATAAATAATATCACAAATAAGATGTTTATCGAAAAACGAGCGTATGGAAACTTTGCAAAAAGTGCAAAGCATTAATACGATTAGTAAAAATTTGTTATAATAATTTGTTCTTCCAAATATTGTTTTTTTTAAAGTAAATCAAAATTTCATTTTACTAGCATAAAACCAAAGTTTTTACGTCCGTCAGTGCCACTGTGTCTGCTACAGCCACATTCAACATTGAATGAAATTGATGATGAATATTCTGAATACTAACGAATGGTATGGCAAATAATATAAACAAAAGTATCTTAAATATTATGTTTTTCAAACCATTAGATTTTATTCAATAACTACACATAAAAGGATATTATTTTCAAGTGTATTTGCAATAAAAGTGTAGGTGTAACAATTTCAAACGTCCTCAGTTTCCTGATACGAGGAATATAAACAAATTAAAACACTTGTAAAAACCAAAAACATTAGGATTAATAGATTACTAATAGCACATGGCTGTAAAATATATAATTTTAGAAATAGAATTAACATTTTAAAAAACGAAAGAAAGAAAAGGAGGGTTAAATCATTAAATATTGTGGTAATTTTGTGAATCTATGCAAGAAATGGAATGAAATGGAATTAAACAATTTTTTAACAGAAAACATGGAATGTAAGTTGAGCCGTTTCTGTCTTGCTGTTTGGAAGCCACGAAACGACTACGTGGGTTCAGGCTGCCCAAAGGGCTAAAGTACCGGGCTGCAGGTTGGAGGATGAGGGTTAATGGCCTGGGTGTGGTGCCCTGTCTATTGCGCCGCCCTGAAAGAGTATTTGCTAGCTGCCAGTACAAGTCTCCCGCATTGTAGTGAAGTCGTTGTTTGTGCCTACAGTTTTAGAGAGTGCGTTTTACTGCTGTGTGTTGTGGTTTTGTTAAAAATGTAATATAGCTCTTCTGTTATTCACCTACATACACTTCGTGTTTAACTGAGATATGAATCGTCATTCTTCTTTAAATAAAGTGGAAGCTGTTCCTGGTGGTGCGTGAAATACTGATACAGATGAAATAAGAATCTAAAAAAATATAGAATTACATTCTCCAGGCGTGTCAAAAAAGTGTTAGCTTGTTAATTGAAATTAAATAAAAAGAAATGAGTTATCAGCACGGCTTAATACGGTATTGTTGTGAAGTGCACTGATCGTTGTTTCAGGATCTCACGATGAAGTAATATTACATACGCAGAAGGAAATATTTCTGTTGCTACTAAGATGTTTAAATTCCAATTTCAATGAACAAGTGAATTTTCTCGAAACTATATTGTCGAAAAAGAATAGTTGTTGCGTCAGAATTAGCAATGTTTCAAAACAGACATTACCTTGTGTGAATTTGAGGTGTGAGAAAAGGTTGCAAGCAGCATCAAGATATAAGATTTTGTTTTCTTAAAAACACGAGACTGAATGATTTATAAATAAATTTTCTGATGTATTATTGTCTCTATTTATTGTAATTTTTAAATAATTGCAAATATAACTTCAGATTCGGATTCAGCGACCCCAAAAACCCCTAGATAAAATGTTTTATACGCGATTGGCACCTTATTTGACTTTTGGCCAGCTTTTCGGGCTTTTTTCCCAATGTGCGACGGTACGAAGAACATGCAAATCAGGGGCCAATAGAAGACCGCTCTCGGCCAGCGCAAACCATCTCATTCCTTCCTCAGGAATCCTACTCAACCCCCTCTCTATTAGCTGAATAAGCAATTTTCTTATCCTCGTAGCTGAAAATTTGCTGTTCCTTTTTCTTTCTTGTAGCTGAATAAGCTGCAAATGTCTTTTATTTATTTATTTTACATAAAAAAACAGTTAAAACTGTGTTTAACGAGCTATGGGGAGAAGTGAATTCTGTGCACGTTTTCAAAATTCTGTGATCCCTACACGAAGTCATATACTACTTGAGTTTTGCATTTAAAAAAACAACTCCCATGTAATAAAATCTATTTTCAAGCATAAATAAGCAATACATTTCGGGCTCTTATTCATGATGTACTTCGTCAAGGAATAATACTTCCTGCCGCGACAACATGGAAACGATATTTTGAATAACTATATTTCCCAATGAATTCTAGAAGTCGTGCACAGATAATGAAGTTACACTTATATTCAGATGTAAAACAAGGGGTCATCCCAGCATTTGCTCAATGGATCAGGGAAACTGGGCGAAAAACCTGATCGAGATTGTTTCGAAACTTTTAAGCCGTGTTAGTTGAAACGTTAACGACGGTAAGAGAATTCAAAGTTCTTCCTATTCAGTTAAATTAGTAAGAAATCTATACGTAAATGCCTTTACTTCCACGTCAGAGACGTTGATTGTACTTGTATCAGGAAGAGCAGATAAGATCGTTCTCGTACACTGTTTATTTTGATGGGAAGGGGAGATAAAAAGGTCTCGAGTCCGTCGGCCTCTCGCCAGCAGATTTTTTGCCTAGCGGGTGGCATTAGGAGAGGAACAACTCTGTGATAAATCTAGGCTGGTATTACAATTACTGTAATAGTTTTGTATTGTGGCATAAGACATCAATTTTATTGCATTTACATAGAATCGCTTGAGGTAACGAAGATGTTTTACTTGTATTGTGGAAATATCAAGATTTCACGTTTTATGTCAAAAATAGTTTATATATTTTTTTAAAACATGTCCTTCCTAAAGTCAAAGAAACATATGTTCTGTATATTTTTCTTCGATTCTTAGTGCTTTACTACATAAATTATTTTGTTTAAAGACCGTTATTTCTCCCTGAGGTACCCACACTTCCCATACGTGGTGATTAACACGGCCCATACAAGAATCAATTTTTTGGGTGTTGTGCCTTGATCTCCCTGATTCCTTCTCCTCACTGTTTACACAGGAATAGGTATATATTTTGGGTAAACAGTAATATAAATGAAGGAGAGAGAGAACAGAGTACGTGCGGGGTATATAACAATAGTAAAGGGAAAGGATTGTAAATTAGTAGAAAATTGGAATTTTGTAACAGATAAACTTGTATTGGACGAACGCATGGACCTGCTAATTTGAAACATATATTTTCAATTTTACTACTTTGATATTCTATCCATAACACTCAAGATTTTCAAAAATTTCTCAAAAATGATTTTTTTTAAACGTCCTGATTGAGTACAAGAGGCTTAAAATATGGCGCAGGTCCCATTTTCGTTGATATCTCTTATTTTTTCTTTGTTTTCCTAATAAAATCTGTTCTTAAAAAACTTACCTTTATATAAGGTCATGAACAGTTTTTCGAAAATATGAATAGATTTTACGTAACTGTACGTGATAAATAGGCACATTTTAAATAATTATTGACTTAAGAACTGCTCCAACAATTTTTTAAATTTTTTTCTACGAATAAAACATATTAAAAAGTAGCGCAGGTCCCATTTTCGGCGAACTCTATTTATTTATTTATTTATTTATTTATTTATTTATTTATTTATTTAAAATTGTATATAAAAAATTAACATAAAACACTACATTATTATGATACAGATTTTTTTCGCAATGAAATGTGTTCTTTAAAACGAGATCTTGAAATAATGTAAATTCAAATTCTTTTGCGGGTTCATGTTCTAGAAGTACTATAATACTGCGTAGCCGTTGCAAATAAAGTATGTACTGTTGTAGCACCTCTAATTCTATATAACATTTCTTTCAATATTTAAAAATCTTCCTTTGTCTAATGTGATAGTGAGAATAAATTTGAATCCTTATTTGTTGTCTATTGCAAGGTTGCTAGAGCACACTAGTAAGCACTATTCACTCATATGCTACTTCTGTCTTTTCTTTATCATTTGAAGCAGCATATGAGTGACACAATTCCAATATTATTACAGAAATGTTTGCATTATATTCCTCTTCATTCCTGTTACGATTTGTACATCAAAATCTGTGCCAATTTGTATCACCATTACATTGTTTTGTAGATCAATTATAGGTAGGTGATAGATCGGTTTCACGGTCAATTTTTTTTCACAGGCAGTTACGAAGTGACGACTTATTTGCTATGCGCAGCTTCGTAGTTCGCCATTACCCAAGCCGTGAGACTCGCTTCAAACAAGTTTCCTTCCGCGAGATTCGAAGAGAGAAGAAAAAATCGTTTGGAAGAATCGAACATACGTGTATTAAGGTCACATAACATCCTCTATGAAGATCTTTTTAGGCACACGGAAGGAATATTACGCTGGATGTTCATTTTAGGGCAGTTTTTATTTACTAATCGAAAAATGTTTGAAATTAATATTCGATAAGCTGTCGGGTACAAATGTTTTACTTCTAGGGCACTAATACAATTTTACTAAAATGACATTGTAAGAACGAAATGTGTAAAAACAAAGTAGACTGCCCTATATTGGACTGCTGGTTGTTTGATTGAAAGGCGATTGTTGATTTTGATTGCGATTGTTGATTGAAAGGCGAGGTTTGATTGACGATTTTGTGAAGCAGACTATTTTTACATAACTTGAAACATTTTCAAAACCAAACATTATAATTCTACAATATAGTTTCAATTATTGAATTTCTTTTATCCATTTATTTTACTTCAGGAAATACACACGAACTTCGGACAAGCCAATTTAAACCGCAAGTTATTACTTCTTCTTTTCCGCTACGTCGAGAAAAAAAAGTTCAATTAGCTAACACCACAGTGTACTTGAAGCAAATACTTAACTACGACAGAACCTACACCGCGGAAACAAATTATTTGATCGCCTTTAGTGTATTTTTCGAGAGGGAAACTTTTTCCAGGGCTCGTGATAACACGGTTACTTTAAAACGCATTTTGGCGGCTCTGTATAAATATATTCAATGAGCGCTTTTTTCCGCAAAACCAATAGCCTCCACGCTCGGGGATGCGCGGCGGCGGGCGCGGAGGGGGGAGCGGCAGGGGGAGGGGGAGGGGGAAGGGGAGGGGAGAACACGCAATTAGCAGCAGCTCTTTTATCAGAGCGCGAGCCGCTGCAGATGTGTGCACGCGTCGGCGAGCGACGTATCCATGGGCAGCAGAAAAATTCCCAATAAACGACGGCGCGCCTTCCACAGCCAATAACGTAATTGGAGAGAGATAGGTTGGTTGGTTAGTGATTCCGGGCGCGTCAACAGCTTAGGTCATTGTTTTTTTTTTCTCGGGAGATGGCGGTGATCTTCCCCCCTGGATGGCGAGATCCGGCGCCGACCTACCGTTGGCTAGTGGGGTTTTCTTCTAACCAGGACTCTCCCACAAGCGGGGCACCGCCCCAGCCGGAAGAAGCTCTAAGCTTCCGACCGGTCTCCCGGCATGTGTGGTAATGTATTACATATTAGTGTGTGTAAGGGGTAAGGATAGGACAAGGAAGAAGAAGGAAAAATCGCGCACGGTAAGTGGCCCGTTTGTTAGTGTACTGCCCCGGCATTCGCCTGGTGTTGATATGAGAAACCACGTAAAACTTACTAATCAGAGCAGCTGGCCGCTAGAATTCACCTCCAGGCAGAGGCTGAATTCGACCTACCTGAAAAGCCAGTGTCAAAAACTCCTGCTGCCGCCAGGACTCGAACCTAGGACCTCGCGGTCAGAGTCGCTGCAGTGATATCAGTTGATGCACTGAGCCACCGCTCCTGGTAATTCGAGATAGGGCTAAGCCAGCGAGCAAGATTACTAGTGATACGGTACAGCTCGGAGGGTGCAAGGGACGAGATATGATAATGACTGCACACGTCAAGAAGAAATGAAGAGAGATGATTTTGTCCAACTTTGAGAGACACAATAATTATTATTATTATTGTTATTGTTTTGATTATTCTCACATTTATGGGCTCGTACAGAATCAATATCAAAGTATCGTAACATTGGCATATTTGAAATCTTCAATTGATTGATTGTTAGTGATTCCGGGTGCGTCAACTACAGGGGTCATGATTCCCGTAAGTATAGTGCATGCGTATTCAACGGGAAGTGGCGGTGATCTTCTTCCGCTGGATGGCGAGATCCGGCGTCGACCTACTGTCGGCTAGCGAGGTTTTCCCAAATCAGGTATTTCCCACCAGCGAGGCACCGCCGCAGCCAGGACAAGATCTAAGCTCCCGACCGGTCTCCCGGCATGTGGTGGTGTAGTGCATGTTCTTGTAAGTGTGCATGTAAAAATATCGCGCGCTGTCCGTGGCCCTTTTTTTAGGATCCTGCCCCAACATTCGCTTGGTGTTGATCGGAGAAACCACGGAAAACCACCGATCATAGCAGCCGGCCGCTAGAATTCTCCTCCAGACAGCGATAGAATTCGATCTAACTGAAAGCTAGTGTCGAAAATCCTGCTACCGTCAAGACTCGTATCTAGCACCTCCCGGTGAGACACTTCAGTGACATCAGTTGATGCACTGAGCCACCACTCCCGGTTTGATATCTTCAAAACATATTATACATGTGAACGTGTACTACCGTAAAAAGCAATACTGTTTCTACAAATAATAAAACAATTTCTATAGTTAACTATGTATAAATTTCGAAACCGCACATATTGCCCATTAACTCCTGACTAGTGAAAATTTACTAGTAATAATCGTTTTCTGGAGTCCAAAGAAAACATTTTTCCAACAAGTCTTCAGCCAGTCTCCCAACGATCTGCTGTTTTGGGCATGACGCCTGTCGCTGACAATGCTATCGGAGCAGTGTTCACTTCTGAAACTCGCCGTTCTTTCACACCAAATATTAGCTCTGTGTATTTGTCGATTTTGCCTGGTGTGTTCTCACGTTGCTGGTGGTGATGACTGCAAAATCAGAGGGTACCATCGGGACAATTGGCTAGAATTGCCCTGTCGGACAGAAAACTGCTGCACCAGTATAATTTATGGGTTTCATTTTCATGCATACTTTCTGGATGATACTGTTAGTATGGTGTATCAGCTTCCCGAGATAGCCCTATTCCATAGCAAGTTTGGCATGAATGATCCAGTTCACTTGGGACTTTTGATGACCCTTTTAAGGTAGTTCTTTGAGAGAATCACCTGGTCTTGGAGTTCTATTATGAAACCTTCTTTCTCAGGGCACTAATATTTTCAGGGCACTGAATTATTTGTTTGACATTTTTTCGTTGACATTTGGACTGGCAATTGCAGCAGGATATGCACTTTGGAGAGCTTTCTGTTCCCAGGAATCGATCTCTTGGTACAAAGAAAAATGTGGAATTCGTGGTACAATTACCTTGTGGAGTTGAGACGTATATGCTTTGTCTCCAAAGTACTCCCTTGTAGCTATTATCTCTTTGACATTGAGGTTTGTCATTTTTACAATGCCAGGCCCCCACCATCTGTCGCACCAACAGAAGGCTCTGGATCGAACTTTAGGATGGTAACTAAACGTATGATTTGAACTCATTATTGTTATTGTTAACGCTTTTATTACTATTATTATTACTTTTCGTATTGTTGAACTATGCTTGTATTTAAACATTCTTTAAAAAATGTATTTCTGCTAGCTCAGCATTTCTGTCTTTTAAGGGTGTTGATATCAGTACAAGAAAGTACAAGGAAATTAATCAAACGTCCGAAGAAAGACGTATACAAAAATTAGTGCAGGAGATCAATTCTCTTATCTTCTGTATATAACTCATCTTCTTATGTTTTTGGAGTATTTTAAGTATTTCGTTTTTCAAATACACCAATTTTATGTATTTAAATACCTCTCCAAAATGTTCAAAAAACTTAAAAATACAGTTTTTCCAGTACAAAATGTATTTAAAATACGTACTTAAAATTCAAATATTTAAATACTGCCGAACTCTGTGGAGAGATAAATTTACTTGCATTGAATTTGACAGTAAATTTAATAAAACCATAGAATACATCTCCCAAGCATGGCATTATTATGTAATTAAACGTGATGGAAATGTGAATTACGGCTTTCATTCATAAACATATCTTGATTTGTCTAATTGAAACTTTTGGGGGCAATATAAGCGCCTTTTACCAACAAGGCTCATCAAGGTACTTAAGTAGTATTATCTTACACATCGGACAAAATTTTTCCTTAAATTTGATCAAATTACAAATTACATTACAAATTCAATACATTCAATTTGGCTTTAAATCAAATTATTATAAGAGATGTTTCATAGCAATAAACTTTGTTTTTCCGATATTTCATAACTGCCTTGATGGCGCTTAGCATTGCCTTGCTCGAAGGCATAGTTTAAAAATGTACACTAAATCCTTCATTACATCTTCCATGAGAGCGGCATTTATGTAGTGTGGAAGGTTTATATCCCCCAAAACATTCCTTTTCTTCATTTCAATCCAGAAGACGAAAAATACATCTCTCCCACCACTTCGTGATTTGCTACAAAAATATTCTGCCAACATTTATAGGGGTACAACGAGGGCAAAGGACAAAACTATTTTAATTAAACTAATCCGTTTCCGATATAGTTGGAAACCATTGAAGCACACAATGGAATTAAACGCAGAGTCACTCAGCACAAGCACCCGACCGCACACGACTCTTCAGCACTGCCCAGCGTTTTCACGGCGAATTTAAGCCTATCTGCACTCATTTTCTGAAAGATCTCTTTTTCTGATCTCTTTTTCCGAAATATTTACATATAGGTTCGTAATTTTCAAAATTTAAGGCAAATTAAACTATACCTTTTATTCAGTATTAATAATTTTTAAATCTTTAAATCAGTACTAACCCTAATTCAATATTTAATCATTTCTTTCAATCCTAAATCAGTAACAATTCGTTTAACACAATAGATAAGTAAGATTTGACAAAATCTGAAGTATCCTTGTGACGTCAAATTTTAAAAGTTAATTTATGTAGTTCACTGTCTGCAAAATTGTAGTTCAAGTAAAAGGTAAAAAAAATAAGTGGTGCAGGCAAAAACGAAATGAACAAACCAAGTCCGTAAAACATTTACTCGCATTTAGAAGGCCCTACGAGTTTGAAACAGATATTTTAAGTCTGGGGGAGACTTTACATGAAGCCTCAAAAACATTTTCAAAATTTTCGAAAAATTACTTCAAATTTTTTGATTGAACTCTGTCCTCGCACAGCGCAGAAAACGCTTAAAAGAATAACGCAGGTATCATTTTCATTTAAATCCCACAAAAGCATGGTTTCTATCTACACAACGTGATAGAGGACGTAATTTTCTACCTATAGGAAGAATATTTATCTAATTTTTCGTTACCATGGTTCAGCAATACGACTTTTATGTCGAAAAACGCCATTTTTCCTTCATCTTTACCGCACTTTCTCTACATAGGGTAAACAGTATCCGAGAAAGTAAAACACTCAATCTGTAATATTGAAATTGCAGGAAGGCGCGGAAAAAATATTCTACTTAACCAATTTTCGAAAATTCAGATATTTTAACGAAAACGAAATCTGCGCTATTTCTAAGTAATTTTAAATCTTAAAAAACCCAATCCAAGAAACAAAGTTTAATAAAAAAAATTTGGAGCAATTTTTGTAAAAAAATAAAAATTGCAGACTAGCGCTCAATGTAGAGTATCTCAGAATTCAACATTTTCGTTAAAACTCGCAGGGTGTCGAGTTCGTCGAGATCTATTGGGGAAATATAGGATTTGGAGAAGGTCGGTTAAACTGTGTAGGCACTAGTATTTACCACAGATAGACACGCATACAGACCCATCCGACTCATAATCTGGCTCACATGCGAGCAACGCGCTGCCACTGGCAGTCGCCCACTTCACACTCCCTCGAACCGGAGATTCTTGGAACCTCCTGCCCTCAATGAATTTCAAACGCACACCGATGAAGCTCCTGTTGTCTAAAAAAGCATTGTCTGTAACTGATAGAATACTTAAAATATCTTTGACCCCGGTGAATAAACTGATAAGTCAAAAAAACTTAATTTTACACGAGAGCAATAAACAACTTTAAACTAATACTGTAAATAAAGAATTAATGTAATTAAAACAAAACCTACACACAAATAGTATTATTCAAATATTACCTTCGTTTGAACATCATTAAACCCTGATTTTATTCAGTTACAAGTTGTTTTTTGCTCTCCTGTAAAATTAAGTGTTTATCAGCTTATTCATCGGGATCAAAGATATAATCTCGGAGTCATATCGACAGCTTCCGGGGTGGTCACCGGAGACTGAATTCTAGTAGATATACTAAAATCATCAGCATCAAACACCATGAAAGAAGTTATTACCACAAAGCAAGACATCCGGCAAACAATTGACTCCGTACACTCTCAGAAATGTCTGCATTACTTTTAATGTAAAGTACATGAAAGTAATTATCATGTACGTAAATTAAATTTAATGTACACGTACAGTAACTTTAATGTACATGTACATTAAATTTAATGTGTATGTACACTAACTTTTATGTGCGTGAACAATTAAATTTAATGCAGGTAAGTAATTAAGTCAACAGTCATACATTAAATCTACTTTGCTTTTAATTTACGCATTAAAAATAATGTACAGATTCATAAATCTCCCTTTAATGTACCTTGTACATTAAAATTCATGTGCATTCGTACACTAAAACTACATTAAATATAATGTAATTTCTGACAGTGTAAGATTGTGAAAACGCATTAATTCACGAATTACACGAAAAGCGGAGTACAGATATAGGTATTTCCTCAGTGGCAGTTTCATGCAAAAAGGCAATGTGTTCGTCATCGAGTCCAAACAATTAGAGTCAAAAATGGAGGAATATCAAGAGGGCTTTGGACCGGGACGGTCATATCCTAAACAAATTTTGAATAATAAAACTAATTCTCAAGCAAAGAATTCGTACCAAATATCTATAAAAATATATATTTCGTTAATTTCAAAGAGGCATATATGCGAGTCTGCTTCAAGCTCTGAAAGAACACGGATTAGCCCTTGAGGCCGTTGAATGAATACAATTGGGTTCCTGAAGGCGCATAATAATGGCGACTCTTGTCGCGCCATTTGGCGGCGGCCAACTGCACATTTGCGGCACCGCGAGCCCCTGAGTCATCAAAGACCCTCGGCCACAAGGCGACGCCCTCGCCGACAGCCGGGACATTTGAATCACACTAGGCGCGGCACCCCGACTTCCGATGATTACATACATAGCACGTGGAGGCGTCACCACCAACCCTTGTAGGGGTTTTTCCGTCTCTTTGTCGTGATCATTGTAATTTTCTTTTTGTAGATTGCCCTTCTCTACCGCCACCGGTAGATTTTATTGTAGACTATTAAGTAATATTATCTTAAGTAGGCTTTTGCGGCGACGATGGTATAGCGGTTAGCGTATTGGACTGCTATACCCAAGTTTGCGGGTTCAAACCCGATCGAAGCCGTGGATTCGGCGAAAAAATCCTTCGTACGCCTTCCTTCGGAGGGGAAGTAAAGCCGGCTGTCGTATGTTAGTAGATTTACTGCATGTAAAAGATCCTCAAGCCTAAATGATGCCTCTGAGCTAAATTCAAATCGCCTGTTTCGTCGCCCAAGTAATACCTTCTTTCTCCCATGGTTGGTGAAAGGAGTGTAACGAAATTTGCGTGGTCAGACGGAAGAGCAGGCCTCATGGCCTGAGTCTCGTCACGTAAAATAAGGCAAATTCAATTCAATTCAAGTAGGCCCGCGATTTCTTAGTCACGTACGTGGGCGTGCGAAACATGCAGTATGTCATTCATTTCACTTTCTCGCTGTGGAGTGGAGAGAAAGTTATGTAATGCTGCCCGAAAAACGGGGAATTTTTGGCAGAAAAAATCTTATGACAGGGCCCTGGTAACAAAAATGTGAATAAATCTAGTTGTTAAATTTAGAACAAAAAATTCTCTATCACATGGTGTGGTCAGAATCAATGTTTTGTGGGTGCTTCATACCGAAAAATCGAATGACGGCAAAACGTTTGTTGTTGGACCAAGTTGTCCATCCGTTTGTCTGTGAACAACGCTAGCGGTTAAACCCTTCAGCCGATTTGTCCACATTTGATATTCCTCAATCGATATTTTAATTTTGGGGGGTACGTTACATGAAGCCCCTGGGATATTTTCAAAATTATCAAACAAATGGCTCCATTGTTTCTTCTTATTTTTTTTGTTGGATAGTGGAGGACGATCAAGTAAATGGCGCAGGTCTCATGTTCGTTGAAAACTGATTTTTTGAAAATTGCAAATGATCAGAATTTTTTCAGAGTCTTCCTACAACTAAAATATTAAAGACAGAGATTTCTTACCTTCATGAAATCTGTTCCTGATAGGTCTATTTTGAAATAACGTGAGGGGCGGCGGGGGGCGTGGGGGAGGTTGGGAGGGAGTTGGGTAGGGCGGCGTGGCGGGGACTGGAATGGCGGGGATCGACATGATGGGGATTGGCGTGGCGGGGATTGACGTGGCGGGGATTGGCGTGGCGGGGATTGGCGTGGCGGGGATTGGCGTGGCGGGGATTGGCGGGCGGGATTGTCGTGGCGGGGATTGGTGTGGCGGGGATTGGCGTGGCGGGGATTGGCGCCGCGGGGATTATGGCGGGGAAGGGCGTGGCGGGGTTGGCGTGGCGGGGATTACGTGGTGCGGCGGGCGGGGCGCGGCGGGCGGGCGCGGCGGCGGCGGCGCGGCGGCGGGGAAGGCGGCGGGGCGGTGAGGGGCGTGGCGTGGCGGTGAGGGGGCGTGGCGTGGCGCTGCGACGCGGGGCGTGGTTTGTGCGGAGCGGAGCGGGGGGGCGTGGAAAAGGGAATGGTGTGGCGAGGCGGAGGGGGGGGGGCGTGGCGCGGAAAGGGGAATGGTGTGGTGTGGTGTGGAGAGGCGTGGCGGGCAGCGCGAGGTCACGGCTCCCGCAGGAGTGGTGGCGCGTGGTGGCGCGGCGCGAAGCGCTGAGGCAATTAGCCGCGCGCGCTCGGGGGATTGCAGCGGCGGCGGCGGGGGTCGAACCGGCGCCCCGGGCCTCTGCTGCAATTGTCCTTGTTACGTCCACGCGGCGCGGCGCCTCCAGATCGATGCCCCCCCCCCCGCTCCCCCCGTCGTCGGGGTGTCACGCGGTGGCTCCAGATGCAGAGAGCGAAGATGGACCAAGCAACAATCGGAAGGTGGCGAAGGTGGGAAAGTACGACGTGCTACACATCACTACTTAACACAGGCCAACAACCAACAAACCTTGTTCTGTGGATTCACCTAATTCTTATCGTTTTAAGTGGTCATTCCAAAAATTACATTAAAAATTTCGTATCACCCACCATTTGTTCACATTTTAACATTTTCTCTTTTTAGCAACTCTGAATCTCTAAAGACGTATGAAAGACAGGAAGTTAGAACGACAAAGTATTAGCGCAGCAATGAGAGTAGTATACGCTTTGATAAAATATTTCTAAATTGTGATTCCTTTCATTACGGAGTATCGTTAGAGGTGTCAGTTTCACAGACACAGTGGCATTTGACAAGCAATACCAGAAAATATACTCAATAGGTACGTAATGCCTTGGTAGAATGTAATTGTAAGAATATAAAGCCATCTTCTTTCATTAATAAAGTTCTGTTGGTATTTAAAAAATTGTGTATTTTTCAATTTCATTGCGTATGTAGTATATTTGTTCATATCTTACTAGATACAATTGTGACTAAACTGTGATGGAAACGAAGAGATTTCTGACGCCCATTCAGCACCTAAAAACTGTAAAAATCATGTCATGATTTAAAAAGTTTTTTGAAACCTATTTTTTGTTGGCCTCTGTAATCGAAAGCTCTAATTGATATCTGATGAGAATGAAGTCGGGTGCGGGGTGTTGTGTGATCTTGGGAATAAAAGGAGAACATTATATGACATGAGAAAGTAGCCATATGCAACACAACAAGTAATCCTGAATTTTAAATTCTCACTTCCCGAAAAGGCGTGTCTTTTAAAATGCGCTAGTTTGAACTTGTATCCCTCGGAGTACAATAGAAGCGGTAACGGAAATCATTACCAACTAGCGAAAAATTAAATGAATATTCAATAAGAAATGCGGGCCTTTAAGGACTTTATTCAATTGTGGAAAAAAAAAACGAAAGGAAAAAAGAGAAGGAAAGAGGTTCCGTCCAACGGTTGATAGAAGTACTTCGTAAATTAAAATTTGTATTATAGAAAATTAATGTTTTTTAAATTGACTAATCTAATATGTGTTAATGTCTGTATTGTATTATTCCTTTTTTAAATCTTAATTTCAAACTTTCAAACAAAGTTAAAACTCTATTATTGGCGATCATAATTAAAATATCTTAAGTCGTTTCTGGTACCTTCATAATACGTTATTTTTGCTCTAGCTTGGTCACAATTTTCAATAAAGTGTACTTTTTTAGGGCATTTCTCTTAAATACTGGCTGAGTTAGGCATAAAACTATTATTATATTTTTAAAACACTATATTAACGAAAAGTATATAGTTATCAATGTTGCATTGTTTTTCAAATTTAAAACACGTTTACGGTCAGACGATTTGGTTTTTAAACTTTGAGAAAAGACCCAAAGGTAAAACACAATATATTATTAAAATAATGTAGATTTGTGATTATATTAAAAAAACAGAGGCTTTGGAAAGTTGGGAATTCATCGAAACAAATTAAGTAATTACGTAAGTAAAAATTGATTGATTAATTGGAGCTTCTGGACGCCCAACGACAAAGGTCATAAGTGCCGTAAATGTAGAGCATGTTTTTTCGCTTGAGGTGGCGGTGATACGAATGTACGGTGGTACGAATGGAAATCCTGGATGGCAAGATCTGGCGTCAATCTACGCCGCCTCGCGGTGTTTTTCCCGTCCAAGTATCTCCCATGAACTTGGCACCGCCCCAGCCTGGACAAGCTTTAAGCCACCGACTGGACTCCGTAATGTATGGTAGTGAAGTGCATGTGAGTTAATATGGGGTGAGGAAAAGTCATGGAAGAAGAAGAAAAAACCGTGCGCATCCCTTGACCTGTTTGTTACAGTACTGCTCCGGTATTCGTCTGGAGTTCACCGGAGAATCGACGAAAAACTAGCGATCTGAGCAGCTACCCGCTAGAATTCTCCTCCAGATAGCGACTGAATTAGACCTAGCTAAGAAACTTGTCTGGAAAATCCTGCCACCGTGGCGAGTCAAACCCTAGGACCTCTTGATCAGAACCACTGCACCGTCAGTATGGAAGAGATCATCGTAAAAAGTAATCATTGAAAGGAGGTTCTTGTCTTTTGGGTAGGCGGTGTGTGGTTTCTAGTTGTATCCGCTTACTGCCCGAACGAAACACTAGATACGTCTCAAATTGATGGGCTGTTAGCGCTCCATTGAAAGGTCCTAATACTCGGAGACTTTAATGCCAGACACCGATCATGAAATGCTTGGGTCCAAATACCAACGCCTACAATCCAGCCAATCACATAACGGCACGGCTGAGTGTACGTATACGCGCCGAAACATGCTAGACATTTTCCGGATATAACCGCGCAAGGCGGCGGAAAGGCCAGCGTTATTGACTTCGTGATCTCGAAGAGGAATCGACAATGCATCACACATCTATTCCATCCCCACCCACACGGAGGAAGTGGAATCCACAATGCATCACACCTCTATCCATCCCCATTCCCATGGAAGAAGAGGAATCCACAATGCATCATACCTCTATCCAACCCTACCCTCACGGAGGAAGAGGAATCCATAATGCATCAAACCTCTATTCATCCCCATCCTCACGGAGGAAGAGGAATCCACAATGCATCACACCTCTATTTATCCCTACCCCCACGGAGGAAGAGGAATCGAAATGCATCACACTTCTATCCAACCCCACACCCACAGAGGAAGAGGAATCCACAATGCATCACACCTCTATCCATCCCTACCCCCACGGAGGAAGAGGAATCGGCAATGCATCACACCTCTATCCCCCGCATTCCGATCACAAGTCAGTAACGTGGAATGTAACTTCTTTTGTCGAGATATGTCATAGGATTATGCTAATTACGGACACCACACATGGCAAGCATTCAAGATCAGATTAGTGACTTTCTCGAACTGAAACCACACGAAGGCGACACGGGAAATGAATGTGCAGAAAGCCTTTTTTTCTATATTCAAAATAAATGAAATTAATACAAAAATAACACGAAATGAGGAAAAGAATACCAAACGTGCAGGATTCTCGCCTCAAGCTCACTGATAAGCAAGGCTCCATTGGGGTGAGGGCCCTAAAGTCCCACCGCCAATTTGGTGATCCCGCAAACGAGCAACGGGTGTAAGCTTTCAGCCGAGCTTTTAGCCACTCGCCTCTAAAGACGGCACCACACATTCGGCGAGTAGCGAGCGAGGGCTCACCGAATCCCGGGTAGTGAGGTTGCTTGCTATAGGCCGAGCGACAAACATTCGGTGCTGGCACTACCCATCGCGTGTCGGTCTTTAGAACACGTGAAATGAAGCAAGCATTCTCTGAGCATCCGAATGATCTTCACTGTCCGAGTGATGCCGCGTCGAAGGCTGTGGTGCCGACTTTTCGACCATCCTTACTTATTCTTCTGAGTAATTGAGGGTCCTTACTCATTGCCCCGAGGAAGACCACGGCAAGTTGGTCGAAACGTCGGCACGACAGCCTTCGACGTGGCCTCACCCGGCCAGACAAGATCATTTGCATGACTCTGGCCACGGAAGCCTTCGACTTAATTCGCTGAGCACATGAGGTGCTCGGCATTGGTCAAGCAGTAGCTCACTACTCGGTAAAAGCATAGAGCCGCCTTGAAAGGTGAGAGAAATGCACAGTGGGCACGAGCAATTGAGAAGTGCAACCTGCCCGAGCGACGTTCTTGTGCCAATCGTCTAAGGTCGTTTTCTACGTTGCACTAAATAGAGAATAACAAAGAATAATCAACTTTGTGTTTAAAATCACTTTAAAGTAATCAGTAAAATCAGCTTCAAAATTTTTGTAATATCTAACAGAATCATGACACTGGAATACAGTCTACTCCGGTTATCGTGAATTTCTGGGGAATAACAGTTTTGATTCACAATATCAGAGGTTCACTACATCCAATGATGTCAAAATTAAATAGAATTTTCTTCACAATGATTGATTATTATTAATATAAGAGGTACAGCAAAATCCATTAATAGCACGAACTGAAAATTTCAATATCTTTATTTGTCCTTAAAAATCAATTATTTTCAATTGTTTGCTCCGTATATTTTTCATTAGTAATTTCTCTAGATCCTTCTCTAGAGTTCGTGCTCTCTCCATACTTGATTCTGCATTATCCTCTATCTCTAAGTACCGTAATGCAGTCATCACACTATTCAATGCCTCTCTCACTGTTGGAACACCGTCCCACTCTCCAAAGGCCTTTCAACTCGTCTAATAACATAAGAGATCCAATTAATTTTCAGAACTTATTTCATACGTTCACTATAGCTGAGGTTCAGGTTTAGTATAACCGAATCTCCTTATGTTTATTTGTAATATACGTGACACGGGACCAATGACTTAAGTTCACTTTATCCGAATTCACTATATCCAAATTCACTTTATCCGAATTCACTATATCCGAATTCACTATATCCGAATTCACTATATCCGAATTCATTATATCCGAATTCACTATATCCGAATTCACTATAACCGAGTTCACTATAACCGAGTTCACTATAATCGGAGTCCACTGTAAATACCAAAGACTGAATAATAAAATATTCTATTCCTGTAATTCATATTTATTTGTCTTTGTAAAAAGTACCGACGACAACACATTCTTGTAATTTTGATTTAGTCACTCCGAACGGGGTTAGCTTTTTTGTTCGTGTAGGGAAAAATGTGTGAAATGCCAAAAATGCTTCCAGACGCACACGTTGACGGAGGCGCAGCGCGCATCTCAGGCAGTCAGAATCCCTCCCTCCCTCCCCCCTTTGGACCACCCTGGCGGTGGGGTGGGTCGGTGTGGTGTGTTTTCTGTCCTGGCGCGGCGCAGTATCCCCTCCCGAGACATCCGTAGCCTTCAAACGGCTGCGCTCTGCGGCGTGAGATTTACGACCGCGACGGAGGCAACAACCGGCGGGAGGGGGGAGGGGAGGGGGGAGGGGCTGCGGCATCTGGCGCTTCCCCCGCGCCTCTGCCCTCATCACTCGTCGCGCAGCCTTCGCTTGCAGCCAGGCACCCTCACTCACACCCACACAGCCTCCCCTTCCACTCGCACAGCTCCTTCCACACCACCCCCCCGCACTCTTTCTCCAGCATATACATCTACCCACTATTCCTCCCACCAACCCTCCGTAGTCTTCACCTACATACTCTCTCATACGCTTCCCTAGCACCCAGACATCTCCCTTCACACCAACGACCCGCACTCTCTCTCCCTCTCTCTCCCACTCTCTCCCTCTCTCTCCCTCTCTCTCCCTCTCTCTACCGCATACCCCATCTCTACCCCTCACTCACTGTTACTCCCTTCCGCCAATCCTCTGCACTCTCCACCTACACTCTCTCTCTCTTACACTTCCTAACCACCCACCACCTTCCTCCCTACTACCCACTCTCTCCCATCGACACATCCTCTCTTTCTGGCATCCATCCTCCTACCCGCTCACTGTCCCTTCCTTCCACCAACACTCTATACCCCCTTCCACTCACTAACTCACATATCCCACCTCCTTCTCTTTACCACACACACACACCTTTCCTCCTTACTAGCCACCTAACTTCTTCATTCCATACCGCCCAACCACCAGCACCACACAGACACCAGCACAACCTTATTCCGCCATCTTTCCACCCAGCCTCTCCTCACACCCACGAGATACTTCTTGCCTCGCAGCGTTCATTTGAATTCATCGTGGATTCTCATTTTGGAGAAAAGGGTCTAAAGTGTTTAGGAACCAGAGACAAACAGACATTTTGGCATCAGTCGGTTTTTCTCAATCAAAAACCTTCAAAACATGGATTTTGACTACATAATGTGTTAGAGGAAGTAATTTACTACATAAGGGCACAAGATGTATCCATTTTTGCATCCCCAGCGTACGACAACATTAGTTTTTCAGTAAAAAAATTTCCGTTTTCCGGCTCAAGATCACAATACATTCGCTTCTTACAAAGTGAGGGGGAGAATGTAACTTTTAGAAGCTCGAGTCTCACCAGAAAAATGCGATTGGAAAGTACCGAAACCTTCTTTCTTAATGAACGCTGAAAAGGAGTAGTGGATGCGTACAGAACCATTTATGAACTACCCCAATATCTATTTTCCTCCTCTTTAATTCTGACGATGAGTCATTTCAATGCATGCCTTGATGAATAATTAATAATAAGAAAACGTTCCTATTGAATATTATTTCTTAACTAAAACTGCTCTACTTTTATACACACTGCTAAGCAGTATTACAATCATTGAAAATATTTGTTTCAGCTTGATAAAGATTTCGTGTTAAAAATATTTAGTAGTTAAGGAGGGTGGCTGAGGGCAGGTTTTAAAACAATTGTCCTGATTTTCACTTAGAGAAATGTGTTCACCGCAACTCGCTCACTCCTACCGTACGTTACAATTCCCACTTCCGACCTCATTAACCTCATCATCACCTTGCCTTCAAGATTTTCCTTTCATCTCAACAGCTCACGCTCACCTCGAATTGTTTCGATGTAAAAATGACAAATGACCGTTTCCTGTACCGGGAGCGGTAGCTCAGTGCATCAACTGATGTTACTACAGCGCCTCTGACCGGGAGGTCCTAGGTTCCCACTCCCTACGGTGGCAGAATATTCGACACTGGTTTTTCAGCTAGGAGGAATTCAGCCGCTGTCTGGAGGACAATTCTACCGTCTGGCTGCTCTGATCGATAGTTTTCCGTGGTTTCTCCGATCAACACCAGGCGAATGCCGGAGCAGTACCCTCACAAATGTGCCATGCACCGCGCGCGTACTTCCTTCTTCATCCTGGTCATATTCTCTCCCCTAACATACACACACACTTACACTAACATGCACTACATTACCACATATTCCGGGAGAGCGGTCGGGAGCTTAGAGCTTGTCCCGGCTGGGACGGTGCTCCGCTGGTGGGAGAGTCCTGGTTACGGGAAAACTCCACTAGCCGACGGTAGGTCGGCGCCGGATCTCGCCATCCACCGGGGGAAGATTACCGCCATCTCCCAAGGAAAAACATGCACTACACTTACGGGAATAACGACCTAAGCAGTTGACGCGCCCGGAATCACTAACCAACCAACCGTTTCCAGCCGTGACATTTCCTCCCCGCCTTCGCATGCAGCTCCTTGCTTTCCACACACACACACACACCCTCGCCGCCCGCCGTCTCCGCCCCCCGCGCGGGTGGCGCCACTCCACGGGCGGCGCGGGGCTGTAATCTCGGGTGGGGGCGCGTCACGGAGAAATGCGCCTTTCCTAGGCGCGCGCTGACTAATGAGGCGAACAGCACGGGGGGAGAGGGAGGGAGCGGCAGCGGAGGAATTAGAGCGGCTCACGTGCTTGTCTAGCCTTGATGAGGACGTCGCCCTGAAGCTGCGGAGGGGGGGGATGTTCCCCTTTCCGCTGGCGATGTCTCTTGTGGAGCGGCGAGAAAAGCAGAATTATGTTGCGGAGAGACTAACAAGTTTGGCTTTCCTAAAATGGCCAAGGAGTAAAGTAAACTGCATCTACATTAGTACAAAAAACCGGGAGCGGTAGCTCAGTGAATCAACTGATGTCACTGCAGCGCCTCTGACCGATAGGTCCTAGGTTCGAGTCCTGACGGTGGCAGGATTTTCGACACTAGCTTTTCAGTTCGATCGAATTCAATCGCTGTCTGGAGGAGAATTCTAGCGGGTGGCTGCTCTGATCGGTAGTTTTCCGTGGTTTCACCGATCAACACCAGGCGAATGCCGGAGCAGTACCCTACCAAACGGGCCACAGGGAAAAACAGGGAGGGAAAGCTCTACACTAACAGGACTAATGACCAATGCAGTTTGACGCGCCCGGGAACACAAAAAAATCAATAAATCAATTAGTACAAAACATCATGTGTGGGGGACGAAACCAGAAGAATTAAGGCGCAGTACGCAGGAACATATCATTGCAACACAAGACATCGTTTCCCGAAAGAACATGAATTTATTTAAAAGATGACAGGAACGCGTTTCAGTCAACCAAAAACATTCCGCTACAACGCGAGTGCAAGTTTAATTTTCCTATATGAACCCGTTTGTACAGTGTTCTATCACCCCTGTGACCACCGCGTCGTAGTGTAATTACTTATTTCCATGTGAATCCATGGATCACGCTCGCTTGCAAAATCTCTGCACTATCAGTTCGCTCGTAAAATAGTTGCACGATATTTTTTTACGCGAAGCTACTTAAAGGGCTAATTTATCTTGCAAAAAAATTGAAAACGAACACATTTTATAGGGAAGTGATATTTTTATCCTACATGGTTCACATTGTAGAAGTCCAATTCTACTAAAAAATTGATACAACGAAACCTAAAAAATATTGTATTTTTCGAGTTAGGTTTTATGAAAAATATTAGAGGTAAGAAAAATAAAAATGACCCTTTTCGTCGAATATTTAAAGTTCTTCAATTTCGTATTTAGTGAGATTTTCGCTATTGTTGACAACTGTAGAAATATTTTTAGAGAACAAATATCAGACGTTTTTCTAGTTCTTTTCGAGTTTGTGACTCGACTTCACTTTCCATTCATCACAACTTTTTACAGACTATTTCCAACACTTCACTAAACAGTTCTAAAGTATAAAGAAAAACATAGGATTGGTGTCATACAAAACATAATTTGACTGGGCTGTTAAGTCACCCGACCGGGAATAGAAAGATAGTTTCCTGACTGACACCGTAATGTAATTCCTAAATACCGAGACGACCAGTTCTTCTATGTACTTTTGAGATCGCAGAAATAATTGGGTGCTATGTATTTGACAGAATGTTGTTAGAATATCCAATAAGCGGGTAATATTGTGTAGGACATGTTTACTGAAAGTAATGTTAAATTAAAGGAGCACTTCAGTTACAAAAACAAGTTCACGGGAATGAATTCCATTCAGATTAGGTCAAAAAGTGTTTCGGCTAGCATTTTAAACTGTTTCAGAGTACTATAAAGTGGAACAGCACATTAAGTAATAATAATAATAATAATAATAATAATAATAATACTGGGATAGAACCATAATTACAGACAAAATAATAGCACACAATCGGCCAGACATCACATTAATTGATAGAACTAATAAAATCACCTACTTAATAGATATCGCAATCCCAAATACACACAACCTTCAGTCCTCCCACATGGAAAAGATTTCCAAGTATACTGAACTAGCAATAGAAATAAAACAGCTATGGAAAATGGAGAAAGTTTACACGGTACCCATCATTGTATCCACAAATGGAGTCATCCCAAAAACCTTGTATAATAGCCTACAACAGTTAAACCTGACAAAATCATTGTATATATAATTACAAAAAGCTACAATCCTCAACACATGCAAAATAGTTAGGAAGTTTCTGGATAGCAGTGTGACTCACGCCTAATACATATATCCTACTCCAAAATCAAAATCGGAAAGGGCCTTCACTTGGCAAAAGCCCGTAAGGTCACTTCAATCCTGGGACAACATCCAGAGACATAATTGTATAATAATAATAATAATAATAATAATAATAATAATAATAATAATAATAATAATAATAATAATAATAATAATAATAATAATAATAATAATGAAAAGAAGAAGAAGAAGAAGAAGAAGAAGAAGAAGAAGAAGAAAGTTCTACTGATATGAACTACTCCGCTTTGTGACTTTGCCGCGGCCGTCGCGATGCTCTTCCCAACGTCCAGCATTGCGATCACTCAGATGACTTAATTCTCCCCCTTACACATGTCCTCAAACCGGGAGAGGTGGCTCAGTGTATCAACTGATGTCACTGCAGTGCCTCTGACCGGTGGCGGCAGTAATTTCTGGCTTGGTCGTGTGTAGGACATGTTTACTGAAAGTAATGTTAAATTAAAGGAGCACTTCAGTTACAAAAACAAGTTCACGGGAATGAATTCCATTCAGTGGCTTGGTCGAATTCTGTCTCTGTTTGGAGGAGCATTCTAGAGGTCGGCTGCTCTGATCGGTAGTTTTCCGTGGTTTCTCCGATCAACACCAGGCGAATGCCGGAGGAGTACCTTAATAAACGGGCCAAGGATAGTGCGCTATATTTCCTTCCTCCTCCTTGCCCTATCCTCACCCCTTATACACACACACTTACACCAGCATGCACTACACTACCACACATGCCGGGAGATCGGTCGAGGGCTAAGAGTTTGTCCCGGCTGGGGCGGTGTCCCCTTGGTGAGAGGCACCTGGTTGGGGAAACCCCGCCCCGTAAGCCGACGGTGGGTCGGCGCCGGATCTCGCTATCCAACGGGGGAAAATCACTGCCACCTCCCGATGTATAAAACATGCAGTACACTTACGGAACTCAATACCTCAGTAGTTGACGCGCCGGGAATCATTAAGAACCAACCAAACAACCACATGTTCTCAATTGCAAATGATTTTTACCACTTCTTACAATTTTTCATCAGTAATAATACCAGAGTAAACTGAATCATTCGTGAAAACTATTTCTAGCTCCACGCGCTGAAATCGCATTCGACAAGGACCAGCTGAGACTGCTATTTACTCAGCTGTCCGGCGGAAGGATATATTTCGCGTCTGGGGGATGCTGAGCTGTCCCAGAAGCCGTCAGAGACGTCGTCTGCTGGCCTGAGCAGCGCGGTCCGTGTTGTTGTAGGGCGCTGGGCGGGAAGTGTTGGTGTCGAGTCCTGAGTGTTCGTGGGGGTGACACTTGGCGAGGGGGGGGGATAAGACAAGGAGGTGGGGGCGGGGACATGGGGGAGGGGCGGGGGGACGAGGCGTGGGCTGGTCACAAGAGGGGTGTGTGAGGGGACACGAGGGAAGGGGTGGGTGCTGGGGACAAGGGAGAGGGGAGGAGTAAGGGACAAGGGGTGGGGGCGTGGGACAAGGGAGGAGGGGGGCGGTGGACCAAGGGGTAGACAGCGTGGCACAAGGGGAGGGGTGGGGCACGGAACGCGGGAGACAAGGGGTGGGGCAGGGAGAAGGGTGGCAGTGGAACAAGGGGGACGGGAAGAGACATGGGGCAAGGGGGAGGGGCGGGTGCCAAGGGGTGGGGCATGGGGACAAGGCGGTGGGGGCACGGGGACGAGGGAGAAGGGTGGTGGTGGAGCAACGGGGAGGGGCGGGTGACAAGGGGAGGGCGAGGGAGGACGAGGATGAAGTTTGGTGGTGGGACAAGGGGGAGGGGTGGGGCACGGGGGGCGGGACACATGAGGTGGAGCAGGGGGACAAGGGGAAGGGTGGCAGTGGGACAAGGAGGAGGGGGCATGGGACAAGAGGGAGGGGAAGAGGCATGGGGCCAGTGGGCGGGGCGGGAGACAAGGAGATGGCGAGAGGGGACGAGGGAAAGGTTGGCGGTGGAGCAATGGGGCGGGGGCGTGGAACAGCGGAGTCGTCGCGCCGCGCCGGAAGCGCCTCCGTCGACGCCCCCGAGAAGTGGAGGCGGCCTCCGCCCCCGGCCGGAGAGGTCGCGGCGCGGCGCGACGCGGCGTGTGAAAATAATCTCTCCCAGATGGGACCTCGCTGGGGGCGACGGACCGCGCACGGGAGCTGCATGAGGCAGCTGCCTGGGGCGGGGATTAACTAGGCCTACGCCAACGAGAAACGCCAAGGACGCGCATTGCTATGAAAGCAGCTGCCTCGTGTGAGCTACCTTGTGCAGCAAGTGGGGGCATCCGAACGCGGAGGGGAAGACTCGCCATCGGCCGAGGGACGCGCGGGAAACTCGACGCCGCCCCCCACCTGCCACGCCTCCCAATGGGCCTGAGCGCCACGGACACTCTGAGTCTTATTTATTTTTATTTTTATTTTACGTCAAAAAACAGTTCAAGTCAGTACCGTGGTGAACAGAAGACCAGTGTAGTGCATTAGTAGTGAATAAGCATAATTAATGGTTATGTATATAATAAAACAATAATGAATGATGCGGGAATGAAAAAATATGAAAGTTTCCGAGAAAGAAGAAAGAACACCGTGTAGTGTAAGAAAATACAAACAAATAAGCTATTTTTAGATTCAGGTTAGGTGTGCCAAAGCGCCTACTTATTAACTTCTCAATTAGATTACGCTAATACTAAGTTAGGTTGTGAGATATGAAGAAAAGCCCCCCTCTGAACTGCTTAACCCGGAAGGCAGCAGCACACTGTCCTTAGTAGAAAGATAAATTCCCATCTCCTCAGGGGTACTGGAAGGTGAAAATAAAAAAAAATGTACCTTATCTGCTCGTTTTATGTAATGGGGAAATCTCATTACTCTAAAACAGTTTCCCAAATATTCATCGGTTGCTGAAGAAAATAGTAATAAAAATAAATAGGTGAATCATCAGAAAACACGATTGAAGATCACTAGTATGTAATTTGCCGTGGGCATGTCTTTCGTTTTGTCAGCTAGCGAAATTTCGAGGCCTTGGCCCTGATTTTACTTTTTATCCACACGTAGAGATAATGGAAATATGTGGCGAGGATGACGTATTCCCTTCACCGTATATAGAACATACCTGATCTTTTCTATCGTCACACAGCTATACAAACTAAGAATGTATTAGAAAGCTGCATCTCTGTTTTTGTCCCGACAGGGAATCCAACACGGTATGGCGCCACCGAAAGCCAGAAACTGTCTATGAGCCACCCGAGCGGCATATATGGAGTCATAAACGAAATATGAGAGAAACGTGTGTAATGCCACGGAATGCAAATGCCTCAATTACCAATACGGAGATCCAAAATGACACCATTGAAATGGAAACCTTCAACTCTATTTTTGCCCCGACCAGGAATGGAATCTCCGAAAGTACTATGAAAAGCTAGCACACTCTCCATTAGCCACTCTAGAAGATAATAGGAATAATAATAATAATAATAATAATAATAATAATAATAATAATAATAATAATAATAATAATAATAATAATAATAATAATAATAATAATAATAATAATAATAATAATTTAAAAGTAAGTTAGAGAAGGCGACTGCATGAACTACGAACTACATGTTGAACTATTGCAAATTTTGATACTTCAAAAACTCCAATTAAAATTAAATTATCGCCATATATTTGACTGGTTTTTGCTCAAACCGAGGAAAATATTTAAGCAAGCTTGTTGTGCTACAAAATGACATGGACATTCTCACCCAAGTTAGTTTCCTAATCTCTTTAGTCTGAGATATCTTTACGGTTTTCTTCTACCCTCTTTCAAGCTGCCATCTATTGTCGCCTAAAGGACATTTTTTAACATTTTCTCAAATTTTCAAATAATTAACTCTAAAATTTCCCTAATGGTAGTTCTGAAATATGGCTTTAAGGACCTCATAGAAGAGTAAAAATGTTTCAAGAAACTTATTTGGAAATCATTCGAAACACTTCTACTGACAAATGCTACAATGTAAAAATAACAACCACAATATAAATATTAATGAAGTGAGAGATATTTTAAAAAATTGTGTAATTTACATAATGTGGTGACGTTTTGAAAAAATGTCACGCGCGCGTTTCTCATTATGAGCGCGAAAGTTTGAGCTCATTTTCACAAAAACGTTTTGAATTTTCGGTAAACTTTATCAGACACTCATTGGAAGAACATGTACATGTAATATATACATATATAACATATACATGTAATATAAATAGTATCAACATGGGAGAGACAAAAATCGTTTGTGTAATTTTTTTAAATAACAAAAGAATACAACAAAAGAAGGCGTTTATATAATCTCTTACATTTCATTTGGCACTATCTCTAGAAGAAAAACTTTGGAGCCATCTCTGAGTACAATTTGTTTTAAATATGTTTTTGTTTAATTAAATTTATTTTCAAATTACGAGAAAACTACTCGCGAAAACTTTTCAAATATGTGCAGGACACTAATTAAAGAACTAATTGTGAGAAATATTACTTTTGAAGGACAAAATGCTATCTTCAATATTGTAAAATTGTAATTAAACATTTTGAGACTATTTAAAAAAATACATATGTGTAATTTTTGAAAAACCAAAAGGATATATCAAAATGGGGTTAATACCATTCTATGAAGCAATATCTTAGCGCTATTTGTATAAAATGATTAAAGAAAAAAATATGAAATATTTGTGAGAAAATTGGGTTTTTTTATTCCAGAAATTTAACTCAAATTACACTAATTCCATTAAAATTTTCAATGCGTCTAATAATTTCAATAATTTTCGAAAACTAATATTATTTCAAAGAATATTTTCATAAGAATTCTCAACAATATCAGAGATTTTAATGAAAATCGGAATTGTACTCAACTTATAAATAGGGAGAGGATTTTTATGTCCTAAAAATCTTGAAATATGTTTTTAAAAATATGCATTTACAACCTCATATATCTGAAATATGCACTTTAATATACAATTAAAATTAACAATATTTCATTTCTTGTACAAAACTGTCTTAATAAAATTCAGAAGATGAATGCTTGGAATAAAAAGATATACTTTTGTACAAACAAAATATAACTTACTTCGCGGGAGAAATAATTGAAATTTCATACATACTTTAGTGAAGGATATTGTAGGTCTTGTTACATTTTTGTCTGATTTAACCAATATATAAAGAAATATTCTACATTTCCACAAGTATTTTATGATATATAGAGAAGAAGAAAGCTCAAAGTGTAACAAACTACTTCTAATTAACCAACACTCACAAATAAGTAGATTGTATAAAAACAAGAAACGTTTTACAGATAAGTCTCTATTTTAACAAAATATGCAAAAAATATGCTCGTATAACTACACGAATATGCACCAACAGAAAAAATCGACCAAATATGCACGAATATGAATTAACACATTAGATAGCATCCACTTCTAACCAAATATCAAGAAATTAACTTAGCTATGCCCTGAAAAAAACGGACAACAATATGCAAAATAATAAACATTCGCTCCCTATTTATAAACACACTTTTTTTTTGGAATTGTGTGCTTGGATAGAAGATAGTTCAGCAATTTTCTAGAAAAGTTTAAAAATGTCACTTGTCACAGGAGCTTTATTAAAATACCTTAGAAATTAAAATCTCTTATTGATCTTCAAAACGGCACAACTACATCTTACTCTTGACGTATTTACCAAGTTTCAGTTCAAAAGCTTAATCTGATTGAGTTATGGGTGACACATCCATCCATCCATCCATTAAGACATCCATGCATCTATACACACATCCCGATTTTCAGGTACAAAGTTGCTTGTATCCCCTCGCCACCTGCACCAATCGTACATATACGTTTTTAGAACAGTGCTAATGTATGGTGAAAATCGGAAACAATTTCGAATGAATTTAAAACTACATCAGGCTTAAGAAAGGGATGTAGAACGTTTCCCACTCTTTTCAAAATTTATTTAGAAGAGGCCCTCAAAGGATGGAATGCCTTGTGTCAAGGTATGGGTGTTTTAGGAAAAGGACAAGCAATACTTTCACCACTTGCGATCAGGTAATAGGAACTCAAGATAGGGATGATGAGGAATGTATGACCCGAAAAATAGTACAGGTTCTTTTACAGGTGGAATTAATTTATTTACATTTTAAATATTACTTTTAACTACGAAACGACATTAAGTGATAGAATTCCACGAAATGGAATTTCAAGAAGCAAAGGCGATGTGTGTGTGCGTGTGTGTGGGGGGAGTTTGACAATACACGGGAAGGTCCAGTAGCCATAGAAGCGTAAAGCTACACTGCTTTGCAAGGAAGACGATTCCAATAACGTATATTCGCAAATTCGTAAGTTAAATATTCTTTCCCGCCGTATAATATTCTAAAATGGTAGGAAACATGCAAGAAATTTGCATTAAAAGTGAAATAATAAAATAATTTTAATAACAATGGTAATATGTAAACATTAAAAAATATACCAAATAAAAATGTTTCTAATTCATTGCGAATGTACCCCGTCACGCCTCGCCACGCCTCGCCACGCCTCGTTCTGACTTCCTCCGCCTCGCTCCGCCTCACCTCGCCCTCCCTCTCCCTGTCTCGTGTCGCCTCACACCACCTCGCCACACCTTGCCCCGCCACGTCTCGCCTCGCCTCGCCACGCCTTGCCACGTTTCGCCTCGTCTCGGCCCGCCCTACCTCACCTCGCCCTGCCTTTCCCGGCCCTGTCTCGCCTCGCCCCGCCCTGCTTGGCCTCGCCCTGCGTCACCCGGCCCTGCCTCTCCCCGCCCTACCTCACCCGGCCCTGCCACGCCACACCTCGCCACGCCCCCTCCCTGCTTCGTTCCGTCTTACCCCGCCTCTTCCGCCACACCCCGCCTCACCTCTCCCCCTCCACGTCCCGGCCCGCTTTGGCTCATTCCTCCCTGCCTCACCCCGCCCTCCCTCACCCCGCCTTGCCTTTCGTTGCCCTGCCTCCCCCCACCCTGCCTCACCCCCGCCTTGCCTCACCCCGCCCTGCCTTTCCTCGCCCTGCCTCCCCGCCCTGCTTCACCCCGCCCTGCCTTTCCTCGCCCTGCCTCCCCCCGCCCTGCCTCACCCCGCCCTGCCTCACCCCGCCCTGCTTTTCCTCGCCCTGCTTCGCCCCTCCCCGCCTGGCCCCTCCCTCCCCCCAGTGAGAGGAGGCCGGCTCGAATCCTCGGCGGAGGGGCCGGCTGCGGAAGCACGAGGCACGCGGGGGAAGCAGGCGTCTCGCGTGATCACGCGCACGCCCATTAGACCGTCACGCTGTCACGGGCCGGCGCGGCGCGGCTCCGCCCCGCCCACCACGTCCAGCCCGCCCGCGGTGCCGTCGCCCGCTCCCAGGCACGTTCGCCCCACGGCGCCCGCCCGCCCCTGCACGCGCGTCGCCCGCCCGCTCGCACGCTCGCCCCCCCCTCCCCCGCCCCCGACCCGTCACGACACGCCCCACGGCACGCCCCAAATCTCCGCCGCTGGCCCGTTCGGCTCCCATTGGCACTGCACACATGCGGTCAAATTATTGTAGAGCGAGATGGGATAAATTTCCCGAAACACGTGTATGGTTGAATTTTCTGCGAAGTAAATTTATATAGTCTACTATGGTGGTTGATATCTCTTATGTCCCGGATATTTTATTATGGATTACCACAAAATATCCACTACCACTACAGAACTGTGAAGTTAATTATTTATTTTCTTCTATGATATTTTAGTATTCCCAATTCTGGATCCTATTTCAACAAATATCTAATAATATGAAGGGGATTTCAACAAATATATAAAGGGGATTACTTCCATTGCTATAGTTAATATCCTTGTATCTACCGTTGCCCTGCTATGCTCACAAATATTCTCGATATTAACACTAAATTATTAAGTTTTCTTTCAACTTAACCATGGGCTCGACATACAACATATTGTGGGAATTCTGATTTGGTGTTGTGACGTTCTTATCAGAAGAAATAAAAGAGGTATAACATACTAGTATGTGGACGAAGATGACCTCTTTTATTTCTTTCCATACAACATATTACTCCTTACCTATTGTATGTGAACGCGTATTTGTATACAGAATCACGATTCCTAGAAGTTCTTTTGATTGGAACCAATTTTTAGATTAATAGCAACTATATAAATTATCAGCCTTTTTCAACAATAAAAATTTAACATTATTCTTATAACGTATGTATTACAATTTAATTGATCTTATGAGAATAACTTTTTCGTAGTAGAACATTAAAACACCGTACGGGTTGGAATATAAGGTCGTAAGATTACTACAATATCTTGATAGATGGCATCTCGGCTGACTAGCAGAATGTTGTCCATGAAATCCTCGTTATACCAATTCTCGCGTCCTCGTCTAAACTAATAATGTTCCAGAATGTCCTCAACCATTTGCTATTAATAGGACTTAATATTTCTCACAAAATGAATACGCGGTCGCGACTTTCCTTATCTGTGTTTCGTACGAAAAGCCTACTCGCGACTGACTATATTCAGCTACTTATTGAAAAATCCTTCCATCTACGAAGTTACACTAATATACATCCCCTCAAAACACGGAGTCTATTTTAATTCGAATTTCCAACTACTACATTAATACAATTTCCAATTACAACTTAATACAATCTAAACAATACCAGACTCTCAAATCTCAAATTAATAATAAATTCCCGCCTCACTATCATTTAAATAATACCCAGCGTATGCTGAAAATCCGTTCGCACCTCAACAACCGTTTACGTGTGTTGGCTTCAATATTGTTCTAGAAACTGTTTCCTTGCGTTCTACCACAAGAACACGACTTTCAATGCCCTCAGCACACCTTTTGCATGTAATGTGTTCGGGGACGTGTCCATGAGCACAGCGCTCTGACACCAAGCATGAAATAATACATTTTGTTGATCGGTTGTCCTAACAATGCGTATTCTTTGACTTCGAATGTCATTATTCCTAACGCTGGATGCCAATTTTATCATTCAACAAAATCTAAGTTACTTGACTTATCACAATGCAAATAGCGGAGGAAAGCTCTTTGTTCTTCCTTATCATTAAATAATTAAGGTTCTTTGAACATCTTTCTTACACTGCAGCAAATGTAGTTTGCTGTAGCATATGAAAGTTTGTTCATTGCTGTAGCATATGAAAGTTTGTTTCATATGCTACAGCAAACGCAATGAAACTTATGTAACGCGGATACTACTGACTGCCAGACGTCCTTTTTGCTGGTAAAGCTATTTCTGCAAAATTAATTTTCCTTATAACTACAAATAGTGTATTTATGTATCCAGAAGTTCATGTTTGTGCTTTACATGGGACTTTACTGCTTAAACGTTGAGTTACAAAAGCACTTCGATAAAAACATTTTCTTCATAAACTGTTCTATTTCTGTTCAATATTTTTAAAAAGTATCACAAGTACTTTAAATAATTCACCTTGAAAGCAAAACTGCTACTACATCTTGAAACCAAAATTTGTTGTCCTGACCAACAATCACTACCAAGTCGATTGAAGATTCGTAAATTCTCCTAAAAGCCAAAATTCACACCAATATGCATTTTCTTTAAGGAACTACTATTATAATTAAATATCAGACTTCCGTACAATAAAACTCTTTAACGTGCAATAAACGTGAAAAAACATGCAGTAAAAATATCAAAACTTTGCGAGACGCTCCTATGTAGCCTGTAAACACCAGTTAATCCGTTATCAACTTATATTACATTTTGGATGGGAAATTTAAGGTGAATGATTGATATTAGTATTTTTATAATTAAGTTTGAATATATTGTTTAAACAAATTGTATTTGATATTTTCAAAATTATTCACACACGAAATCAAATTTGCACACAAATACAAATAAGTAAGTACAAAAATACCTTCAAAAACCAAAAACAAATAAGTTATACAAAAATGTTCTTAATTTGTTCATAATAATTTATAATTACATAAATTGCAGTAAATTGTTGAAAATGTAAAACTTCGTTTTACATTTACACTTGTCTGGATGCCGATGTTCACTCTGACGTACGTAGGTAATAGCGGTCAAAAACTTCGTTCATTCTTTTTCGTATCTCGCAGGGCGTTCTGAGAAATTCAATAAATTTGAAATCCTTTGCAGCTTGCCACTAAGCTTCGCGGCCGGACGTAAAGTCGAACATGACTCGCGTATGCAGTCTCGCGTTGGTAAGTTCAGCGGACTGACAAAATGGATATGATGCGATTGGAAAGATAGACCACGAACATATCATAGCGTTGGCTGAGCGGCTGTAACCAAGGCACCAAGGCAACACCGTGTATCCCAATTCCCAACTACAATCCGTCAGAAATTTTAATTAGATAATAAGCATCATGCAAGGTATAGACAATCGTTCGTAGGGCAAACAAATTGCAGAATTGACACTTACTAAACAGCCCTCGGGTTTCACAGGCCACCGAGCACTCCCGGGTTAAGTCATAGAAACTTTTTTTCTTAAATGAAACCCTTAAAAAAATATAAATTAAAACAAATTGATAATATAAGAATTATAATTCATGCAATTGCATATTGCTATATTGCAAAAACTGGTCTAACCCACAATTTTCAATTTTCATGCAGCATTACCCAAAACAAGCAATTTCGTGCACTAATCTCCTAAACGTGCTATTTCGTGCTAAGTAAAACAAGTTTTAAAATGACGTCCGTTTCATGAGTCAGATTTTTGTCAATGTTTTATCCAATTTCAAGTTAGCAAAGAAAAAATGTAGTTCGTACAGGGGAATCCGATCTTTAATTATAATCATGCTTCACTTAATGAACGACACTGACATCCGTTTTGGTTTTGTTTTAATTTTCGTGATGGTGAATATGCTTCCAAGACCCGTCGTGAAAGGACAACTATTAACTTCGATTTACCTGTTCAACAGTCACTCTCAATCATTAATCAAACTATTAATCTCATCACCTCAAAATCCAGACAAATATAGAGTTCCATTTCTTCAATAAAAATTTAATAAACCGATTAATAATGGTAATGATGCCAACAATGTATAAAAGAACAAACAAACCCCAGCCTGAGCACGCTCAAGTTGATAACCTCTTCCTAAAATCAGAAACAATGTAGGAATTAATCTTCTCTCAAAGAAAATATAAAAAGATAATATATCAACTCTCGAAAAAGCACATATCAATATAAGCACGCATCAAATGAACTACATTATTTTTTGTATTATGGCATAGTGTGACCAATTGCCAGCCCGGCCTTAGCATTGATGCGCTTACCAGCTGTTCCTGTCCGGAAATAAGGTGGTGTTACGATGGCCATCGCGGACTTATGAGACTCATTGGGGCGATACTTTGGGGAGACTTGCAATTGGGGTTAAGGGTCGGCCGAGAAGTCTTTCAGACCCCGAAAGCTACTAAGGACGGAAATAAAAATAGCATACCATACCACTAATACTGATTTTTGTACTCCCACAATTTGTTAAACTAGTGGTGTTACAATAGTATACACTTTCTCGCATTGTTTGTAACGGCTCTGCAATATTAAACTACTAGATGAACCTGCTAAATGTTTTCAACCAACAAAAATGTTTTTTCCGCGCCGACTCGAACTCAGGGCTATGTAGTTAACTCGCCGTGTCGTCTGACACACTCACTTACGCCGACGATTGAATATCTCCCATTCTTATCAACACGCAACTTTCGAAAATTCAGAGTTCAAAAAGTTGAAAACTGTGCCATTATTTTAAGCGTCCCTTGTTTTATCTCTTAAAAAAATTTTAAAAAATTTAGAGCCTTTTTAAGCAAATCTTTTTTTATTAATTTACAAATATAAATGACACACAAACTACTCTTTTTCAAAAAATTGCACATGACCTTTTTAAAAGGGCTTTTCTCTTAGAACTGATGTTTTAGTCAAAACTCTCTAGTAGCTTCCATTTTGAATTTTTGAAATGTTCTTGTTATGAAAATTTAAAACTCTGAGTTCGCCGGAAATGAAACTATCACCAGTTCTTTTTTGTCTTTTGATACATACCAGAAGAAATTTTAAAGAAAATATTTGGAACCGTTTCTGAGAATATTATTATTTAAAAATTACCTATATTTAATTCAAAAGTACACAAAAACTACTCATGTATCCGAAAAATTATTCTTGACCTTATTTCAAAATCTGTATTTAGAGAACATATTTTTAATACAGAAAACTCTCTGTATACTCTATTGAAGCTGTAGGAAGATGTCAGAAAAATCTTTGCAGTTTTCGAAAAAAACAGAAGTTTTAATGAAAAGGAGACTTGTGCCTTTCTTTTAATCGTGCTTTACGCTACATAAAGACAAAGTGTAATCCAAATATTTGGAGCCATTTGTGAGGAAAATTTGAAAGGAATATCAATTTTGGAGAAAATTGGCTAAACGGTTTAGGCGTAGCTTTGTCCACACACCCAGACAGACAGACAGACAGACAGACAGACAGACAGACAGACAGACAGACAGACAGACAGACAGACAGACAGACAGACAGACAGACAGACAGACAGACAGACAGACAGACGTTTTGCCTCCAATCGATTTTTCGGTAGGGACCACAAAACATGTATTCTGACTACACAACGTGTTAAAGAAAGTAATATACTGTATTTAGCTACACGATTTATTCAATTTTTCATAACCAGGACCGGGCAATAAGAGTTTTTCCGTCGAAAATTCACCGTTCACCTATTCACGATCACAGTACTTACTCTTCTCACGAAGAAAAGACAGTACTATTTTACAAGACATTGAAAGATAAAATGTGGTTACATTTTTGAGAAAATTTTGAAAATATCTCAGGGATTTATGCAAAGTACACTAAAGTTTAAAGTATGTCTTTCGAAAGCGCAAAGCTTTGAATCGGACAAGAGGGATCTGCCCGGACGACCTGAATTGTAGGACCGTGGAGGATCATATAATATTTTTCAAAATGAGTGTTCCTCATATTCATATTGGAACAAATCCTAATTTTAGTTTAGGCGCTAATGTTGTTCA